>JANTOP010009883.1:0-15585 GCA_027564815.1 Symmerus nobilis
GAAAATAAAAATGAAAAGATTTGAAAAAAATAAAAAAAAAAACCAAGGAAAAATAAGAAAAATTTTGCATTAAAAATGAAAAAAAATTACCAAAAAATATTAGAAAAAAGAATATCACAAAAGGATGAAATATTGCAAGAAAAAATAAAAAAGAAACAAATTTTGCAATGAAAAAATTATAAAAAAAGAAAAATTAGAAAAAAAAAGAATCAAAGGTATGCATCCTTAATTACCAAAGCTGCTTGAAATCGATCGGTACAGATCCGAGGTTTTGGACCGGAAAAATGACGTAGGAGGTCATCAACAAATCAACGCTTGTCCATTCTTTTCGAAAATTAGATAGCACGAATGTACAACAATTTCCCTCTTTCCGAATCGAATTTAATTTTTGGTCAATCTTCTGAACGTAAACGTCTTCAAATCATTAAAATCGCAGTACATTGTACAAAATTGTAAAATTTAAAGACACCGGATTCCGAGTATTTCGAAGAAGAATTTTCTATTCCGAATTTGCCGAAAAAGAAATTGCAAATAATCGTTACGGCATAAAAGATGTGATATTCGGGAGCGGAAACATAATTTCGCCGCTGGTAATGAAGTAATTTTGTAGCAGCAAGGTAATGTATGGAAAGTCGTCGTAGCTACCTGTAGAAATAGTAAGTAAATTAATTTTAATTGTAACGTAAATATTATTAAATAATGTAAGATGGTGTACAACCATTTTCTTAGTAATTTAAGCTGCTTTTCCAGGCTGTCGGTAGTGAAAGTTGTAAATAAAATACAAAATTACTGGGTATTTGTATACATTTTGTTGTGAACGAATAGCCTGGAAAACCAGCTTATAATAAATAATGTAAAATAATAAAATAATACATGACTAACCTTCGTTGTTCCAACTTACATAAATCGATGGAATTAAGGACTGGTATGGATCAAGGATCATGGACTGGACATGTGAAAACTGATGGCACCTCAACTAACGCGATTACAATTTATACGATTTAAATGTACGTACATTAATGGTTTGATTATGACGTTTGGTGGATCGCTGGCCAACTGCTATCCAGATCACAATTGGATTGTAGGATCGATGGATCATAAAATGGATCGATTAATATGTCAAATGTAAAGGAAGCGGATCAGCTTATTATCATCAAATGTATATTGAAGATGTATTTAGACGAAATTCATATTTGGTTGATATTTCGATTGCGGTATGGCAAATTTAAACGTAACGTTGAGTACAGACAGCTCTTAAGGGCAATTTCTGATAATCTAACTGGAATTCATAGAGTTTCGCATTGATGCTACTTGTGTCGGACCAAAAATTGGTAAATTAAATTGGACGATGGAATATTATTCAAATAGATATTGATGTAATTTAAACGCATTTTGATGAAAGGCAATTCAATAAAGACGCTTTGGAGGTAAGCATTTCCATAATAATATTTTTCTAATCCTGTCGCTGATGATTCCTGCGTTCTTTCGAGTAAAATGTTGATGCCGGTTAAAATACTGAAAAGCCATTGTTAAAATTAATCGAACGAGTTCGGTACTAACAACAAAGGTATCAGAAGTGTCTATGTGCAAACAATTGGAAACAACCTAATTCCTGATCTGAAATCGTTAACTTTTGGTCAAGAATATCATCATTTCTAAAAATGAATCCAATTGTGAAACCTTTGTTAGCTTAAGTATTTAAGTTAGTACCTAAGTTAGTATATAAGCATTAAGGTTTTGCCTTAACGTTAAGGAAGTGCCGGAAGGCACTGGTCCAGTTTGTATTGTGCTAGAAACAGTATGAAATTAAATTAGTTCCTGATCAATTAAATCAACTTTAGTTACTGTTTGTGCTGCCAATTATTCAGTCGTCATTATAGTCATCAGACTGCACAACAATTCCACCGCTGTTCTGTTCTAGTCGGGCCAATTATCCTGAGATGAATGACTCTAATTCGAAATAACGATTAGAGGCCAACAATTAATTCGACCCTTAATTTAATAGCTTAATGGATGCAGCTTTTGGGCTTTGGGTTGAATGGTCATTATTGGTGTTGTAAACACTAATGACCTGCAGTAGGACCTCCTACAACGCTGTAGATATTTTTTATATTGTATTGTACGGAACATATCTTTATCTATAGAATTGACGTATTTGCGTTGAGGCTATTTTTAAATAATTATTTAATAAATTAACAAATTAAGTAGAAACGTAAGGTTTCGTATTAAGAATCATCGGTTTGTCTCGTATTAAGAATCATCCATTAATTTTTAAGTAGATTTTTCTGGGCAATTATATATATTTTTTATTCATTATATTTTAGCGAATCATCAACTAATTCCTTTAATCTATTAAATTTTTAATCATGAGTCGTGCCAATATTTTAATTCGTCCCCTCTTCATTTCAGATCCGGAAAACTCATTTTCCACCACGACCGAAACATCGTAAGAAACGTCGTACCAGGAATAGTAAACAATTGAAACGGTTAGCGGATCGTTTGAGCGAAGACGATTCAGCGAATGATGTAAATAGATCAACGAAAGTGAATGGGTCGATGAGAAACCGACACCGAACCGGAACGACGGTACTAAACGAGAAGAATGGTGATTCTTCAACCGGTAATAAATGTAAACGTTCCTCTGTCACGCATACCAAATACCGAAAGTCATCGTATTACAAATCGATGTCTGTAGTGCGTAATAATAGTGACGGCGAATTGAATAGCCATTCAGATTGTAGCGATTCGTATGGTAGTTTAAAAGAAGCTGAAAGTAGGATAGTAAATAAATCTAGTCATAGTCTTAGTAAAATACGTCGGCGAATCGATGAGAGCGATTCGGAACGGGATGAATATTCGGACGATGTTAGTCGTCCGAAGAAAATGAAATTATTAGATAATTTAAAAGGTAGTCTCGATAGCGGTTATTATCCGGATAGCCAGGCGACTTATTGTCCGGACATTAATAGTACCCAATTGGAAAGTCAGTCAATTTTACCATCAAGTCAAGAAACTGTACTACCAAATACTCAATTTTCCGATTTAACGGACCAGGTATTCACTATGGATTCAATTGTTAGTACGGAATTTGATGATACGTTAGTTGAAAGTGGTAATACTAAATTAGTATCGGGTTTAGAGCAACAGTCATCGAATTTATCTGATCGTACAATTTCAACGACCGTCGTCTCCGATTTATCCACATTTAATAATGATTTTTTGTCACTGGATGAAGACGATGAATTGGATGAGGATCCGAATCAGAAATTTAAAAATCGATCAACCTCTCCACTACTATTCTATCCGAATACATTAAAATCAAATCTTTCCGATACAACCGATTCAACCATTGGTAATTGTATCATTTGCTTGACCGAACCGAAAAACGGTGTCTTCGTCCATAGCCGATTTTTACATTTATGTTGTTGCTATCGATGCGCCGTTAAGGTTTGGAATCAACGGAAACAATGTCCGATATGCAATTGTAAAATTAAAACCGTTATGAAATTGTTTGTGCATTAATCAGATGTATTCAGGGTGTGGGGAATTCTCGCTATATGAGATCCGTTAAGAAAATCGGATTGGTTTCATTTCATAATTGAATACAGACTCCAGAGTACAGAAGTTTATTAGTTTTTTTTTAAAGAAGTGGTTTTGCCGGGAAATTATATTTAAGCTTAGGTTCCTGTTTTCTTAACACAGTTAGAAGAGAAATAATGAGAAAAACGTTAATTTTGTACAGTACAAATATCTAGAAATCTTTTACTTTTAGGATCGTAATTTAATTTATATTTGCCTTTGTAAATGAAGGAACTGATGTAGGAAGAGGCAAGGAGTTTTATAGGAATTATAATAAAATTGTATGAATGGAGTTTAGGAGTTTATTAGACGTACAAAATCGGTTCTGAAAGAATTGCACCAAATTGTTTTTAATTTTATCAATGCAATTATTTCTAATATTGATTTAATTAATTTAGTTTATAGTTAGGAGTTTTTTATTCTGTAATATAATTGAAGTAATCCATTTTATTATTGATAATCTGAGCCCCATTTAATTTAGTACACAGTTTACCGGATACCGTTACACATAGCGTTTAGAACGCTTACGCCGCCTTTTCTCATAAACATTAACTTTTAGATAAATGTTACATTTTATATGAATTTAATATATTGGATTTACGCTTTATAATGAAATTTTTGGAAAAGAAAAATCAATGGAAAAAAAAAATAAAAAAAAAGGAAAACCAGAAAAAAGTGGGCACTTGAAAAAAAAATAAATATGAATTCCAAAAAATGCGCCCAAAAACCACCCATTTCTGAATTTATTTCAATAAAAATAATTATTTTTCTTCTCTTTTTACAGAATTTTAATTAATTTGTTTTATTTTAGTTTAAGTATAGTTCATCATCATCCATCATCCCGACCTTTTTTCGATTTTAAATCGCAATTAACTGAGTTCCGATCAAAGGACTCTTCACGGTCATTGTAAAAGGAATAGTACTATTCAAAAGCCTTGCGAATGTTTAGCGATATAGAGTCGTTGTTTCACAAGTTGTATGGGCAAGTGGTTCAGCCCTGTTGAACCACATCCTTTCCAAATTAATATTTTACGATTTTGGCCGCAAACGTCAACGGCGTACCTTTATGAGAAGTGGGTCACATTTTGTTCGTTAGTTTTTTTTAGTGGGTAACTAAGTCAGTGGTGTCACTTGGAAATGGGGAAGGGGAACAGTGGCGTGCGGTGCGCCGAATTGTATGGCCCCTTAACAAAATGTTACAGCCTTTATCCCAGAAATTGTCTAATATTCTTTAGAAAAATGTCAAAGAAAGAATTGGCAGATCGTGTAGTAGATTTTCTAATGAAATGACAATTAATGTTAAGCTTTCTAAGAGCTTTCTAGATTTTCGAAGTTTAATTTTGGGACAATTTGAAATTTCGTAGGAGGAGGACCGTTATGAGCTTGAGCAAAACTTGAGCTTATAATGGTTTGATAAAGCTTTTGGCAAAAATTTCGTATTTCATCTAAAAGTTTTCTGAGAAATCGGAACGCATTTTGCAAGATTTTTCTGATTTTTCTCAAAATTTTTTCTGACTCACTCTCTACTTCATTACTTTAATCTGTCTTTTCACCGACTATTTCTAAACGTTTATTACTTTATTCTATTTCATTTTCCATTTGCCGACAATCTTTGATATTTTAGGCTTTTTTATAGCCAAAATTCGGGAGAATTTAGAGAAAAAGTCGGGGAGAAATTGTTAAATTTCCGAGAAGTCGATACGAAATAGGGAAAAGTATAGAATTAGGTGGGAAAAAGTCGTTAAAACATAATAAATTAATTTTATGTAAAACCAATATCAATATAAATTAATTTAAATCATAAATGTAAACCTTTATTAGAGTTATAAATTTCCCACAGAGCTTTTTCCCGAAAATTTCACATTTCATTTAAATTTACCTAATTTAATGAAAAATTGGTTCGGGAATGAAAAAATCTCAATTTAATTAAAAACTTTCGATAAACACTTTGAATTTTGTAGAGCTTTTATCAGAAAATTTGAGATTTCGTTAACATCGAATTATTGAAATAGAAAATTGATTTCAAAACGTATTTATTTAAATCTGAAATGTAAAGCTTTCTTGGAGATTTTAATTTACCCACAGAGCTATTTAACGAAAGTTTCCAATTTCATTGAAATTTATTTATCAGAAAATAAAATAGATTTAATAAGTGACTAAAATAATATTTTAATTAAAAGCTTTGTATAAGCTTTTCGAAGTTTCTTAAAGCTCTTTTTAGACAATTTTAAATTTCAATGACATTTAATTATTGCGATAGACAGGGCCGCCGCGAGAATATAGAGCGGCTGTGTGCAGGGGTGTTGTCCTGCGCCCCCCTCGTTTCACACCTTTTTCTATAAATAAATGTTTTCAATTTTAATTTTCAAGAGACAGTTTTTTTATGTTTTCTGAATCGAAAATGCATTTTTATGATACGTTGGCGTATTCGTATTCCTTAAAATTTATCTTCCTCTTCCACCAAGTCAGTTTATACTTTTTGTGTAAGATATTTTTCGGAAATCTATTAAAGTTCAATTTTTTCAAAATATCTCAATAATCGTAAAACAGTCAAATGATTTTTCCTTTTCCGCCTATCTTATTAAAAGAAGTCAAGAATTTTAGTTTTCGCATGTTATTAACATGGTTCATGGAAAGCTTGAAATTAAAATTTTATTTTATAAATTTTGGAATTTAATTTTCACCTAATTCATTTATTTTATATTAAACGTGTCATTGTCACGGGAAGGCTTTTCAAATGATAAAAAGCTCAGGGAAGGTTTTAAGTTTCGAGCCCAATTTTTTAGGTTTTCAAATCTTTTTTTCATCTAGATTAGGATCACTTAATAAAATTTCATAATTAAAGTACATAATAAAAAGTCTTGAAAGCTCATCGAAAGCTTAAGACAAAAATTGTATTTTACAAATTTTAGAATTTTATTTCCATTCCATTCATTTATTTTATGTGATGTGAGATATGACATTTACGCGGAAAAGTGTCCCAAATAATTAAGAGCTCAGGGAAACTTTAAATTTCAAATTCAATTCTATAGGTTTTTGAACCCAATTTTTCATTTAGATTCGGAGCCTTTAACAAAATTTAAAATTTCCGAAAATAAAGTTATACAGGAATCTTAAAAGCTCATCGAGAGCTTAAAATTAATTAATTAGACTTATATAGAAATGGATAGACGAACTATCTAATTATATTATAATTAAATAGAACGTCTCCATTCTACAAACAGGCGGGTTTGCCAAATGAATAGACTTCTACGTATATTCTGAGATGTTCGTCTATCCATTTCTATATAAGTCTAATTAATTAATACACAAAAAATTGCTGTTAACTTTCACTACTTAAAATTAATATTTCAATTTATACATTTTAGAATTTTATTTTCACCACATTCATTTATTTGATCTGAATTATGACATTTTCACGAAAAAGCTTTACAAATAATTAATAGCTCAGCGAAAGCTTTAAGTTTCGAACCCAATTTTTTAGGTTTTCAAATCTATTTTTCATCTAGATTAGGATTATTTAATAAAATTTCAAATTTTCTGAAAAATGTGACAAAAGTCTTAAAAGCTCCTCGAAAGCTTAAAATGAATTGCTGCACTAAATTTTGAAATTTTGCAACAATTAATAGCTTAGTGGGGATGGGGCAACTCAGTTTAGTCTAAAATATTCCTGCTGGGACTATTTTAAGGAATCGCCTGCATATTAGCAAGTCAACTTTTTTGAGAATATTGATTATTTTCTAAATTGATAAATTCCCGAGCATCAAACGAATTCAATAGACGATATCTACAAAATGGATCGGTAGATTAAGATTAAAAATACGTTATATAGACAATTTCAATAAAATCTCTGCCTGCCCTCGGTCTTTAAGAAATTTAAGATTTCATTTAACAATTACGTATAATTTATATGGGAGTCGGCCAGAGAGGCGCCCGTGTGCGGTGAACAACCTCGCTCCTATAGAAGCGGCGGGCCTGGCGATAGATAATTGATTTTTAAACGTATAACTTTTAAACCGAAATTTAAAGCTTTTTAAGCGCACAAAAAATTCGCAATTTTCATGCTGAGTCCTTTTTTATGATCATTACTGTACGTTTAATTTTTTTTTTAATGTTTTTGATTGGCCGTTTCTCTTTTTATGTTATAAACTATATAAATCAACGTGTTTGTCTTTTAAAAATCCTGCGTGGGTCAACGTCTGACCCGCCGGTCATAGGTTCGCCATCACTGCTCTAGTGGATTGTATCGACTGTAACGGCCGCTTCTTAATCATTTTCCTAAAAATGCCGTTCGATAACGCCTGCAGGTGACCTAAAATAAATAAATAATTTCAAAATTTTAATCAAACTGGTTGGTACCCACCACTGATTTTTAATATAAAAAATTTTCAAATGTATTACTTTTATTATTATTTTGAAGTGGTCTGACTAATTTATGGATTTTTATGGTGCAGATGTACCGATTTTTATGCTAAATTATGTTAAATATTGTATTGTGTTAAATGTGTCAATGCGCCAAATATTTCACTGGTAACTGATGACAGGAGAAATTCATACCAACAGTTAGATAACCCTGTATTATATACGCCTATTCGTTCTCTATATTTCGTATGCTCCGATAAATGGCATATTCACCAAGTGCTTTTGACAACTATGCATACCTCGTTTATGTGGTAAGGTTGTAAGTCCATTGGAACTCTTGAAGGTCCACAAGAAATTATCAATTTTAGTGTTAAACGGCTTCTAGAAATTAATCGAAATTTTCAATTCTTCAATTTCTCGAGCTAAAATGCTAGAAAATTCAATTTAGACAGAAACTGGAGCCTAGAGACCATTTGCAGTGCCGTATATTTACCAATTAGGTAGGGGCAAATAAAAAAAGATGTGGTTTGTTGATTCGGGTTCTCCTCATCAAAATAATAGAAATATTCCTTTACAGTACCCCTTTCTGACCATTAGTTCCAGAGTTATTACGAGTTAAAAACACTAGAAAAACGGTTGAACCGACAAATTTCAAATAATTGTACTGAAAATTTGAATATTTTAAATTTCTATCTCGTAAATTAGGGGGAGGAGAGGAAAAAGAAAAAGAAACGTATTAATATTTTTAGCTCAAGAATCCGAATATATATTGAAAAGGGCATCTTTTTTTTTGCCCCTACCTAATTGGATGCTTTTGATGAACAACCAATTGATGTTGATTTTTTCAAAAGAAATCATTATGAGCGATGAGGCACATTTCGACCTAATTACCGCATAAAGAGATACGAAATTTCCAGGACGTATACACGAGTACTTGACATCAATAACCCAGAAACGATTACAGGGCTGAAGGATGAAATGATGCGTTAAAATGAGATATAGCCCGAACGAATCTATAGCAAATTTTCATACGCGCATCTCGTACTGCCAGAAATCGTGATGATTTGACGTATATTCCGTTTCATACACAAGTGGCATAAACTAGCAAGAGAACATGATAAGAAATAAAAAATCATTTCGACTCATTTTTGGGTGTTTTATTTAAAAAATATTGTCTTATTGCATCAGCTGATATAATAATTATTAAAATTTAATTTTCTTGTCCCATAAAATGTGTATCAGCTTTGCAGATAAGCCGAAATTCATGTAAACTACCATTATCATTGAAATACATCTGGCAACTGTGAAAGAAATGATCCATTACCGGCTTTCGTCCCATTTGTTGACTCGATTTTTATTTCAGTTTGAAAAGAAGCGTCCTACGGTTAACAAGTGTGGAAAATAAAATTAATTCTTAATATTTTGTGTTTAATTAATTAAAATTAAAAGTGACATTTTAAATATTAAATTCTGAATTATACGTCCAGAAATTAGAGAAAATAATCGGTGAGTAATTTGATTGTAATTTTATTGTTTAAATATCGAATGTGAGGGGACGTGCCACCCAAAAAACCAAAATGCCGGTTGAATAAAATTGATGATTCACATCAACGATATTTTTTGCGCTTTTAAATTGGAATTTTTATTAATCAAAAATAATAAAAAATAAATTAATGCGATTAATAAACAAGAAAAATATATTTCAAATGCACAACGATAACCGGTATCGGGTTTGGGCGGCGACGCAAATCAACGAACCGAACAAAGCAAAATTCTATTTGGTTGATTCATATCATTTACATGGAATATTCTTTAAAATTCAAATAAACGTTATTAATTCTTCGGTGGTTTAATTTAAATAACTGCAAATTTATCTTGTAATTAAAAGCTAAATTTCATTAATATTAATTGGTGGAGAAATGAGTCATGCAATCGTTGCAAAAAAATGCATTTCTTCTTGTAGTTTATTTCCTCGATTTTTAAGTCTGGCTGTTGGTGACGTGGATTTTTTTCCGGTTCTCACTTGCTTCTGTAGAGCGATTCTATTGATCACAATTTCCATAAATTATTAATTTTAATTAAAAAAGATGTCAGTTTCTTCATTTACACTTTTACAGCGACCTGTTTATTGGAAAACTGACCCAAGTCGAACTGCTCGAAAAGAGCTAAGTTTATACCGCAATTTTGTTGAATCGTTGAAATGTTTACACCGGACTTGTGGTTAGTTCATGGTACATTAACTTAAAAGCCGGAATTTTTTTTAGGAAATTTGAGCGTTTATTAAAGAAAATCTTGTAACGATTCAAAGTATTATCCATCGGAAGTTACAACATTTCCCCATCTTTTTGGCAATTTGTGGTTGCCATCCCAAAAAAACCCGGTCATCTTTTGAATGAAAGAACGAATCGAGCCAATTTTTGATGCCTTGGACTGAGGTTGAAGCGTATTCCGGAAAGTGCATTCTGAATCGACCGAAACAAATGGTAGTCAGAAGGCGACAAGTCTGGACTATATGGCGGATGGCCGAGCATTGTCATATTGGAAAATTAATGTCTTGTGTCTGGTCCCCCATTCTGGTCGTTTTCCTTCAATGTTCTCTTTAAACGAATCAGCTGTTGTCCGTACAACTCCCTTCCGTATAGCTCCCTTCTGGTTCCACCAAATACAGAGCATTATCATAGCAGCATGAATATTCTTCTTCGGTGTCGATTTGGCTGGTTGGCCGGGCTTCACATACGATTTGTTGCGCTTCGGGTTGTCGTAATGAATCCATTTTTCGTCACTAGTAACAATTGGATGCAAAAACGGCGATTTTTTTATGACGCTCGAGCAGCATTTCTTCAGTTCGGCTTCAACTCGTATGGCACCCAATTTCCTTGCTTTTGAATGAATTCCATTGCTTTCAGGCGCTTGGAAATGCCTGCTTGATTCACGCCCAATGGCACAGCTTAATACGCAGAAGGTGCAGACAGCACACCTCGAATTTTAATTAATAATAATTTTCTGACTTGTTCTACCATTCCCTAAATTTTCTTTTACATCTTCCGACCAGACATTCATTGAATTTTTTTCGACTTTCCAGTATTTTATATCGAAAGAAATTTGCAGTATATTTTGCAGAAACGGTTTTGTAGAATGTGGTCACTAGTTTCTAGCTGTGGGGTGGAGATCTACCCACAGAATTTATGTCTTTATGTTAAGACAGTCAAAAGCAATAAAAAAATGTGGGAAATATTGAAATTTAGAGGCATAATTAATTCCTACTTCTCTCCTTTTCGCTATTTCCTCTAATTTTTGGGAATTTTTCTGGAAATTGCCTTTGTCCCAAATTCCACCCATTTTCCTGAAATTTTTCCAAATTGTTCTGACATTCCCCGCATCTTACCGAAATTTATTCGAATTTTACCCTACTTTTCATTACGTCGACTTCTTTCTATATTTTTATACGTTTTCTAAACTTCCCTGGCCTCCTTTCCTAGAAAGTTTCCGCCTTTTCTGATTTTCTAACATTTTACAGGACTGTTCGAATTTACCCGTGTTTATCAAATTTTTCCTTGGCTTTTCCACAATTTAACCCAGTGTTTTCGCGATTTTTTTCTAACTTTCTTTTAATAACTTTAGGAATTTATTGGATTTTTCCTCAACATTTCTCCCGCATTTCATTGAATTCTCTGAATATCGTCCAATTAATTCCTATTGTCTCCAACATGTTATTGGCCTGTCTTCCGATATAAGCGGATTTGTCTGAATTGTCTCAAGATTTTATAAACTTTACCTATACTTTTCTGTCTTACCCCGATTTTTATCGACTTTCAGCTTTGCCCGAGCCTTGTGGACTTTAACGTTTTCGGGACGAACTTTAAATCGTATATTATGCGATGGAGGTTCAAAATGGATAAGAAGCTATCAAATTCATTTGACTGGAGACTACTAAATACAGATCAATCTGATAGTAGTAGAAGTATTGACAGATCAATCTGACTATATCCTATTTCCATACGTTTTCAGATTTCCAAATTATAAATTTTCCGGTAATTTATGACCATTTTTCATAGCCGAATTTTAAAGGAGTTTTAAACATAATAAATTGGTAGGTAACCTCATTATCTTAAGATTATTGATAAATTTGAATTCATATCGAAAATTCCTAATGTTAAATTTCCCGGCAAATTATCAATCAACCGATTTGGTTTTATATCGGACAAGTTAACATCGATTTTCGATGTTGACATTTTGTTAAGGTCATACAATTCTGCACATCTCATGGAGATATTGACCGTACGCCACTGGTCACGCCCAATGATTCCGCAAGCTCGTCTTGTGTTTGACACGAGTCTTGGATCGACTAACGCTGCTTCAACTTCAAACTTTTCAAACAAACAAATTCTTCAACTTCAAACTTTTTCAGTTGTCTAGCTCTAGAGCGCTTTTTGTCTTTGATGTCAAAATCGTCATTTTTAAAGCGTTGAAACTACTCGAAACACTGTGTTTCCGCAAGAGCATGTTCGTCATATATGTAATTGTTCGCCGAGCAAACGATGACTTTCGGCTGCAGTTTTATTTGCAAAAAAGTGACTCAGCAAACATTGCCGCAAATGCTGGTTTTTTCGCCTATGTTCAAAATGTTCCATGATTGAAAAAAATATGAAGCGCACAAGCGAATTAAACACTGTTGACTGATTTTTACAGCTTATGAATAGAGCTTTAAAATGACGTGTATGTCAATGATTTACGATACAATAATTACGTTGAATCGTTCCTACTTTAAAGTTAGCTTAGCAGTAGTTTACTTTACTAATAAGTTTTTAATGCTCAAAGAAAGCTTAAACTTTGGGATGTAATTTTATTCGTATTGAAACCTACTTTCGATCCAAATAATGCAACTGCAACGAAATTCAAAATGTTACGAAAAAAGCTCCGAATAAACATAAAAGCTCTGCGAAAACTTTAAGTTTTGAATGAAATTTTATACGTTATGAAATCTAATTTTAGTCCGAATAATTTAATTTTAATCAAATCCAAAATTTTCCTAAAAAGCTCTACGAAAACTTTTCATGCCCAAAGAAAGCTTAAACTTTGGGATGTAATTTTATTCGTATTGAAACCTACTTTCCATCCAAATAATGCAACTGCAACGAAGTTCATAATTTTTTTGACAAAAGCTCCGTATAAACAAAAAAGCTCAGCGAAAGCTTTAAGCTTTGAATAAAATTTTATACGTTTTGAAATCAAATTTTAATCCAAATAATTTATTAATCGAATATGAAATTTTCCTAATAAGCTCTACGTAAACTTTTAATGCTCACAGAAAGCTTCAACTTTGGGATGTAATTTTATTTGTATTGAAACCTACTTTCCATCCAAATAATGTAACTGCAGCGAAATTCATATTTTTTGGCAAGAGCTCTGTGTAAACATAAAAGCTCAGTGAAAGCTTTAAGCTTTGAATGAAATTTTATACGTTTTGAAATCTAATTTAAATCCGAATAATTTAATTTGAATCAAATCTGAAATTTTCCTAAAAAGCTCTACGAAAACTTTTAATGCTTAAAGAAAGCGTCAACTTTGGGATGTAATTTTATTCGTATTGAAACATACTTTCCATCCAGATAATGTAACTGCAACAAAACTCAAAATATTACAACAAAAAGCTCCGTATAAACATAAAAGCTCAGCGAAAGCTTTAAGTTTTGAATGAAATTTTATACGTTTTAAAATCTAATTTTAATCCAAATAATTTAATTTAATCGTATCTGAAATTTTCCTACAAAAGCTCCTTAAAAGTTTAAAAGTTCAAAGAACATTTTGGATTTGGACATAATTTTATTCGTACTGGCACCTGTTTTCCACCTAAACAATTTGAATATGTTTCAGTTTTGAATAAACTTTTCTAATTTCGACCGACGCGGCCCTGGGGTATGGAGATGATAGAATCCCTTATGGATGCGGTTCAAGTACTGTCGAGACTTCAATTAAATATAAATTAATCTCTCGATAACTTAAATAAACAGATTAAAAATAGAACAGGATTACTCACCATTTTAAGGGGGTAAACTAACAAACCATATTTGTATAAGTAATCCCATTCATTAATTGAAGGGAAGAATTTTAAGTTGAAACCGTATCTCGAGGGTTTGGTTCTAATAATACACAATTTCCATCTCTAATCATCCAAACAAATAATAAGAATAAATAATAAAAAAAAAGAAAACAACCGACAATATAATCTACTTCTACAGGAAAAGATGGATGTTTCTTGAATACTTCAGACATTATTTTCTTAAAAGCATTTTATCATCATGAACATCCGGATTATTTTCTCGTCGTACATTTCGTTAAGTGGCCCAACAAAATATGGATCGATAACTAATACGGATTAAACAAGTTTTTTAAAAAAAAATACCCCGAAGAAGCATAATATTTTATCACACCTTCTGGGCTTTTGATAATTTATTATTATTATAATCAAAATTAATTATTATCTTCAACGGTCTGAGAGATGGGGATTGCGTGATCCCACGTACTGTATTTCTGAGGCATGCAAAATTGATGTAAATTTATGTACGTATTGGCTAACTAGGAAGAATTGATTATAAATTATTATTATCAAAAGTAATGAGAGGGAATAATTAAACCCCCGTCATTTCGATGATACTTTGTTAAAGGTCGTGAAAAGAATAACAAATCTCATCTGTTATATAATTTGCGTCACCATGTAAATTTTCCAAGACAAACTAAGTTAAAGAAAATAAGTATTTGAATAACAAGGATCAAAATAAATACGGGAATAAAAAATTGGAGAAGACCCAAGAAAATTTGTTGTGCAAAGAAAAAATCGAATTTTTAAGAAAAGAGATAGAACAACCGGTTTAATCGGTTAGTCACATCACGATCAGATATTCATAATTATAATTTAATTGCACATAGTAAATTCTTTTCCTGACCTCATTTTTTCCGTTCTTCAACTAACCTTCCTAAGATTCATGAAAATTATTTATTTATTCAAAATTATTTTAATTACACTGATGACTATTATTCGATTTCATCCTACTTTGATATTCGAAATAGTTTTAGGATTCATATGGTTGCCAGGACTGTTCGAAAATTGTATAGAGATTAATATCCTTAAAATTGTTAATTCAAGAGAAATTAATTTTTAATTAATTTTTTCTTATTGACGTATAATTAGTACATACTTCGAGCAAATATTTAAGAGTAGGTAATGCAATGCCTCGTCATAATATAAATATAACAAATATTATTCTTTATAAATCACATAAAGAAAATAATAATAATAATAAAAAGATACATGAAAGAGGTTTTGATCGAACCATAAATAGGAATGATCGAATAAGGAAAATGATATAAAAAAAATAACAAGTTTTCTGTACAATATTGAACTGAGAATAAATGGAACATTTAAAAATAAAAGACAAATATAACATATTCTTCAGACGGCTGTTAATAATTTTATTTACCGAATGGTTTGAGATCTATAGAAGAGGTGGGCAACCCACAGCCCACGGGTCACTTGTGGCCCGATCAAACGATTCAATTGGCCCGCGGCACCATCTCCTATTAATATTTTTGTAAAACGAACAAAGTTGTTTGTAATACTAAACATAAAAGCCTAAGAACTAACAT
>JANTOP010009894.1:0-32304 GCA_027564815.1 Symmerus nobilis
TCAGTCCCATATAAAATACATGTAATTTTTTACGCTCTCACTTTACTGCCGTTCCTGTTACTTTTAAATTCTCTGGTCTGAAAAGATTATTATCGAAACTGCTAAGAATTTGTGAGAACTATTTTTTTTAATTAAGAGAGAGGAAATCTTTGTTAAAATCGGCGAAAACCATTTATTTAGGCCAATTTCAATTTTTATTCTTCATAAAATGGCGGGATTCCAAATTCTATCTTTCAGAATTCTCTACAAGTGTTGGAAATTTTCACGAATATAAGGTATTTTAGTCCGTAACTCAGTGGCGTGCAGTCTAATGTGCAGATGGCGCACCTTCTCAATTTCCTCGGGATAGTTGGGTCCTTCAGATCATGCATTAAATGATTCCACTTCGATATTTATAGAATTATCCTATAAATAATAATTTCCTAACTTGTCCAAGCATTCCCCAATTTTCTCTTACATTATCCGACTTCTTCCAGACTTTTACCGAATTTTTTCGATTTTCCCGTATTTGTTTATAAACTTGCAGTATACTTCCTTGCCTCATAACAGACAGTTAGGTGTCTAATTGACGAGTAATTCAGTTCAGTAGAATTTTGCGACTAGTGTTTAGCTGTGGAGGGGATATCTATCCGCAGAATTGATATCTTTTGTTAAAACAGTCAAATGCGATAAAAATATCTGTAAAAAGATAGGAATTTACAGGCATAACTATTAATGACGACGATATTCTCTGAATACCGTCCAATTAATTCCTACTGTCTTAACATATGTCTGTATGTATCCCGATATTGGTTGATTTGTCTGAATTTTCTCAAGATTTTATTATATAAACTTTTCCTATACTTTTCTGCCTTATCCCGATTTTTATCGACTTATTATCGATACGAATAATTTATCCTCTATTTGAATATGTTTTAAATTTTATACGTTTCCAAGTTTTAAATTGTCCGGGAAATGATGATAAGTTCTCAGGAAAGTGTCCATTTTTCATCTACCTTGCCGTCGAGCCGCCCCATAAAATCAGGGGTTGGATTTTATGGAAAAGTTTATTCCACAATTTTTCATTTGGCCCTTAGGTTTATTTATACGGAACCAGATTTTCCGGTTTTCAACGAAAATTTCCCGGATAATTAAATTCTGCATAAGATAGTCAGAAAAATTGTATGAAATCGGCGCTTTGTTTCGATGTTTCTAAAAAGAAACACGAAAAGATTCAAAACCGTTGATTTTTGTTAAATTTTTCTTAATAAAAATTTGTCGTAATAATGATTTAGAAATATTTTCCTATCGTTAGATAAGAATATTTTTGAAAAAAAAAATTTCCTTACAAATTGTTGCGAAAATTTCGATCAATTTTAGTGAATTTATTGTACAAGTCAAATTTTAAGGGGATTTTAAAAATATAAGTTGGTAAGTGACCCCCTGATGTTAAAATATTGTTAAATCACGTTGGTCATCCCCTATTTGAATTCATATCGAAAATTCCTAATGTTAAATATCCCGGAAAATTATTTCAATTTTCCTGAAAACAACCCATTTTGCTGCTATTATGTACTTATATCGACTCCCACTTTAAATCAGGGGTCGGATTTTTACAAACGTTTTTATTTCATACTAAATAGCTCCAGAATAAAAACAATTTAGCTTGAAAACAGTTAGGGAGCATTAATTTAAATATATAACTTGTTGGACAACCCTGTAAGTTCTTTAGTTCCTTAGCTCGAATAAGTCATTCTTTAAATGGATCGTAACTCCAATTTTGATATATTAAATTGTCCAAGAAATTTCAAAAATGCTTCTGTTCAATAATAATTCCATCTCCAGTAGATCACCACGACAATTAGGTTGATGTTTTTGTTGGTTGGTTAGTTGATGGTTTACCAGAATTGTGAGAAAATAATATCTTTATTATTCATTTTGGAACAATTCTGCATCATTATATTTTTCAAGTTCCCCAGAAAATATTTTGAAAAAATCTGCATTTCTTCGGATCGAACCGGAAATCTCTAGAAATTTTTAGATTTCTTAGGACTCAATATTTGACGTAATTTTATTTATCAATGCATAGAAATCGGAAATCAGGCCAGGTAGGGAGAAGTTATGTAAAGTCGTTGAAAAGTTTACAAAAAATGCAGGCAGAAAAAACAGTACAAAATTCGGAAAGTGCCTGGAAAGAGTGGGTATGCGAGTCTAGAAAAGTTTTGACAACATTTTCTACTTTCTCATGGCGTGAATCATCAAAATGATTGTTTGGCAGACTCTACCTGGGGTGTACTTTTCCGAACCGGGCATTTTATACCAGTTGGCTCATTAATAAACTTCTCATTTTGCAGATCGTTCAGTGTTCGATTAAAATTGAATTGATGAATGATACGTGGACAGAATTGAAAGGTGAAATAGCCGGACCACCCGATACACCATACGAGGGAGGAAAATTTCTGTTGGAAATCAAAGTACCCGAAACGTATCCCTTCAATCCACCAAAAGTATTTTCTTCTATTTAAAATTTCAATTTTCAATCTAATCTAACAAATCATGTCTGAAAAACAGGTACGATTCATCACAAAAATTTGGCATCCGAACATATCTTCGGTAACGGGAGCAATTTGCTTAGATATTTTAAAGGATAATTGGTAATATATTTTGATATGAAATAAATTTCATTCAATTTCCTAGATTTTTTATCGGATGGGTTTTTTTTAGGGCTGCTGCTATGACTTTACGAACAGTTCTACTATCTATTCAGGCGTTACTATCAGCCGCCGAACCGGATGATCCCCAAGACGCTGTTGTTGCATCACAGTTCAAAGAGACTTATGAAATGTTTGCGTTGACCGCTAAACATTGGACAAATGCATATGCTGGCGGTACGCACCGAACTGGTCATAAATAAAATTTTCTGTATTCAAATGAAGTTTCCTTTCTTTTTATATTATTGTTTTTGTGTCATTTTATTTGAATATAGGACCGACAAGGTATGCGGATTGTGATGCAAAAATACAACGTCTTAAAGATATGGGCATCCCGGAAATGGATGCCCGGGCCGTTCTATCAAAGGAGAATTGGAATTTAGAAAAAGCAACGGAGAATTTATTTAGCTAGCTTGATTTTTAGATCGAAAGATCTTGTTTTTTTTTTCTTAATTCAATTTTTATCCTTGTCTTAGCGCTTTTTTTTTGTAATTTTTGAGTTTGGTCCATGCACGATTTTTTCACAAAAAAAAACTACAAATTTATTAAAATCGGAACTCTGAGCAAGGAACATAATTGGCTTTAATCCATAACTACAATTGCTTATATTTCTCTATTTTATATGAATGTTTCTTGTATCGAAGAAAATATAATATATTGTTTGTCCTGCCAACTTGGTTGGATTTTGGTCTTACGAGATTTGTGTCATGTTTTGTATTGTATCTCTGTTTTTTCTAAATAAGTACATTAATTCACCGACAAAATTTACAAACATAAATGTCTCGAATGGACTAAGCAATAAATATAATTGAGAATTATTTAAAAATATTATGATTAAGATCAAAAGACATCCCCCCCATTAACGAATTTTTTTTAAAACCATCACATTGATATTTCAATATTTTACCATTCCTCTTATTATAATTTTTATTTTTACAATTTTTTAATATCTTGAGAAAATTTATAATTAAGGAAGAAAAGGAGAAAACAATTTAATAAAAAACTTACTCGTTGGAACACTGATGAAATAAAAATTATGATTGACTTGTAAATAATATTAAATAAAAATGGTAATTTTTAAGAATAAATAATTTCAAAAACTATACATTTGAATTTTATCAAAAATCGTTCAGTTTATTTAATATTTAAAATCTAATGATATGAAATATAGAATTATATTCGTAAGCAATAGATCAAAGTTTATATAAGAAAACCTTACGAAAGTCCTTCGGTAACGGTTATAATTTATAATTTGCTAAGGAATGTTGAAAATCAATACTCTCTCATCACCCATTCCTCTACTTTACGTACTGATATTTAGGAAAATGCCTATATTGTGTAATATATATTATATTTCGTATCCAAGGAATCATGATTTATTGATAAAAAAAAACAAAATAAGGAAAATCTGTAGTCAGTCATTTCCAATTGTTCGAAAGTAAATAATTTCAAATTTTAAAATTAAAATCATAAATTTCCCAAAACGTCTTAAGTGTAAATTATTCCAATAGTCTTCAAATTCTTCTATTCCTTTTAGTATACCGAAATCCTATAGTACTATCTTCAATACATCCCTGAAAATGGAAATAATTAAACAGTCCCAAAAGATTGATGATAAGAAAAAAGAAGATATTACCCTTATCTCAATGAATGATTTCTTAGAATTTCTAAAGATCACTTGCCAAGTTAATAACGTTATAACATCGAATGAACCGAAATGTAAAACGGCTAACGGTGTTAGTTTGGTTGATTGTAAAATTGATTATAAAGGTTTAGCGAGAAATGAATTAATAAATGGATTATTGGGATCAGGTAATCATCAGGTCGTAAGTAATCCAAACGGAAAATCAGATGATATCGCAACCCCATTGAATTCGAGTCCATTATCATCACCTCGATCCGGCGCTAAGAAAGGTTTTACCAATTTTATTTTATTTATTCTAGTTTTATTTTATAAAATAAGAATTATAGATAAATCAAAAAAACGGCAGTCTGTTAAGCAATCGACTCGCCATCCAACGGAAAATCGGATCCATCCAGCGTTAAGTGAGAAATTGGATGAAGTGATCGATGAGGGAATATTAGATTCCGTTATCCCGTATCTATGTCCTGATAGCACCCCTGTAATTCAGCCAGCAACCAATCAAATCCTTCCTATTCCCAATTCGAATGGAAACAAACCGAAAACAATACCAACAGCTATCGTTCAACCACAACCGTTCATCCAAAAACCGTTGGAAAATCAAAATCGAAAGAATTCAAATGATTCATCCGGCCAACGTACTGAACCGGGAAAGAAGACACTTCATCAAAATGATGGTGCAAGAAGATTGAGACGGAAATCCCAACAATCGAGTCCACAACCAGTAGAGTAAATTTATTTTAAATGTTTATTTTCCCATTCCTCCCAGATTTCTAGGATCTATTTTTGTAGATCCGCCAAACCAACTGAGCCTGTGGCCACATATAAAAAAACTAAACTCATCTAGACTCTGAATTTAAACGGCGATAGGGCCATATGGTTGCTACATATTTTCTGCATAGGTTGCTCTCAAATGAAAGGCAACATTCCTTCATTCAACTTAAACTTTCCGACGGTTATTTTTTAATTCAAATCTAAAATATAGATAATCTCCGAGTATAGTTGTTCAAATTTAGACGGCACGCAATTTCGCCATATATTGTTACTCGGCGACGGCCATAAAGTTACTCCTTCCTGCGGTTTACTAAAATAAAAATTATTTAATAAATTTCTTCCGTATAGACATGGAGTTACCATTCATGTATGCGATGAAGTAAAGAACGTGTCCCGTGATTTTATCTGTCCAAAAGAAATACTAGTCTCGCAAATGGGATATTTTGCTGATGTAACAGCCGGTCAATCCCTAGAAGATATGGACATATCAGTCCATTGTGACCTGCAGATATTCGAATGGTTAATGCGGTGGGTAAAACGAGAAAATATAGCTGAAGAAATGTGGCCACTGCTAGATGCCGCCAACGTAGTCCCGATCTTGGTATCAGCGAATTTTCTACAAATGGAACCGTTACTATTGGATTGCCTAACATACTGCCATTCCCATTTATCGGATGTGGTTAAGGTATCCGCAAATCTATCTTGTCTAAATGATACGATTGTATCGCGACTAGCGGCAATGTTCACAAATCTAGAATTGGATAACGTTAAGGATAAGAAGGAACGTGTAACGCCACGGTTATGGACCAAATTGATACAAAGCTTATGTGAAGTGGAACCACAATCGTTGCGTGGACATTATGCCAGCTTATCGGATCTATTTCGATGCGATAGTTGCGGGAAATATCTGACCCAATCAATCAGTTCGTATATTGCATGCGATCCAGGGAATATGTCATTGAATCGTTGGGGACAGGTGATCAGTCAACATGTACGAGATCATTCCTGGAACATAACGCATTACGTCAGTTTGCTGTATATGGAATTGAAGTCTTGGCGTCGCGTCTACTGGCGCTTATGGGGTAACTGTCATTTTTTATATTGTGCAATGTGTGAAACACCATTCCCCGCTTATCTCATGAATTGGTGTCCGTATCATCCGGAGTTACCACAATATTTTGGACCGATTAGTGAAGGTCGAATGGCCGGACCAGTTGGACGGCATACTTGTTGTGGCCAACAAGCGTTTCGGTATGATGTTCTACCTGGGCCATCGGTAAGTATTTCGTTACTTTTTAAACAATCGCGCAATAATCCTTTTGGTTTTCTTTAGGGTTGTCAATATCGAGAGCATACCGTTCAATTGGACACCGATCGTGATCGTGCCATTTTACAATTGGCCAATCATGCGGGTGATAATGGTTGCTTATATCAAACGGCACCGTCCCATATATCAAAATCATCATTTTCTGAGCCGTGGTGGATGGGGATACCGTTGGCACCACCACGAGATCGCTTAGGGCTGTTACCTTATCTTAATATGGATGGTAAATTCTTTTAATAGTAATAATTTCGAAATGAATCTAAAACACCTTTCCCTCCAGATTCCAAAATCCGTATACCAAAATTGATAAACAATCGCCAATCAAATTCGATGATCTCCAGTACCGATTCCGATTCGAGTGATTCAAAATTAAAAACCCGATATGCAGCGACCAACCAATTTTCAACGAGTAGTGAAGGTTGTGAATCGGAACTGAGTAGCCCAAATCACTCGAGACGGGACAGTAAGTTCGGTAAGAGAAAATTCAATCCGTTCGGTCGTTTTTGGTGTGGCGAGATGTCGGCACGAAGCAACCAGGACTATCAGCGAGATTTTGAGGAGCGAGCAATGAAACATATCGTTTCGCTGGTGAATAAGAAGACGGGCATCGATAGTGGTACGGATAATTGTATTAATCAACATCGTTTAGATGGGGGTACGTTTGTTCGATTGGAGGCTAATTGGCGGGATAGTCTTAAATTACGGGGCGGTCAAAAGAAAGGAACGAAATGAATATTCTAATTTGATTTGATTTTATTGAAATAAATTGTATTGTTATTATTTTTAAAATTCTTCTTCTGATATACATGTTCCATTCGCTTCGGTATCACAAGAAACTTCTTCATAATCTCGTTCCAAAGCCGCTAAATCTTCACGAGCTTCAGCAAATTCTGCCTCCTCCATACCTTCGCCCACATACCAATGTATAAAAGCTCGTTTGTGATACATTAAATCAAACTTTACGTTCAAGCGTGACCATGCTTCCGATATTGCTGTTGAATTGGCTAGCATACAACAAGCTCGCACCGGTGCGCTTAACGAACTGCCCGGCAGTACGGATGGTCGCTGACAATTAATTCCCACCTTAAAGCCAGTCGGAGACCAATCTACAAAGACAATATTTGGTTTCGATTTCATTTGAGCGATTGCTATGTTAATATCCTTCGGTACAACATCGCCACGATACAACATACAGCATGCCATGTATTTTCCATGACGTGGATCACATTTCACCATCATATTCGCCGGCTCAAATACACTATTTGTTAGCTGCGCAATAGATGATTGTTCATGGAAAGCATTCTCTTCGGCTACCCATGGTGCATAGGAGACGAGCGGAAAATGAATTCTTGGATATGGAACTAAATTTGTTTGAAATTCATTTAGATCCACATTCATTGAGCCGGGGAAGCGTAATGATGTCGTTGTACAGGAGACAACTTGTGCCAACATTCGATTTAAATTCTGATAGTTTGGCCACGGCACACCTAACGATTTACTACAAATATCATAAATTGCTTCATTGTCCAAAATAAATACACAATCCGAATATTCCAAGGTTGAATGCGTGGTCAGAATGGAATTGTATGGTTCTACGATCGATGTAGAGATTTTCGGGGATGGATAGATGGCAAATTGTAGATTTGATTTTTTCGAAAATTCAGAACTTAGTCGATCCATTAGTAGGGATGTAAAGCCTGATCCCGTACCGCCACCAAACGAATTAAAAATCATGAAACCCTGTACGCAATCACACTGTTCGGCTAATTTACTAATTTGTACCGTTACTTGATCCAATAAACTTTTTCCGACCGTATAATAACCACGTGCATAATTATTCGCCGCATCCTCCTTTCCACTTATCAACATATCCGGATGGTACAGTGAACGCCTCGGTCCATTTCGTATTTCCGACATCACCGTCGGTTCCAAATCGATAAACACTGAATGTGGCACATATTTTCCCTTACCGGTGTCATGAAAAAATGTGGTGTGATCGATGTCATTCGATTCAATCAATTCCGGATTAGCGATTAAACCATTTGCATTCATACCGTGTTCGATGAGATAGAGTTCCCATAATGAATCACCGATCTGTAAACCAGCTTGACCGACGTGGATTGAGATGATTTCACGCTGGAACATTAAAATTAATTAATTATGTAAGAAAATTACCGTTATTTTATTGTATAACTCACCATTTTTTAGGTTCAATTAATAAGTAAGTTATTGTACAAAAATATCACAATTATAAAATTATTGTTTAAAATTATATAATTAATTGGTTAATAAAATATTTAATTACATTACTTTTATTACTATTTTTATTATTAATTTAAATACTAAACGTTCACTGGTTAGAAGCTTAAGACAATTACTCTCGGACTAAATTAATTTTAATATTCAATGTTCAATGTTAATATTCAATTCATTTCAATTATTACCGTTAAATCTTTACAATAGAAGCGTTTATTATAAAGTGAAACTATTTACAGTAGGGTGGAGTGATGATGTATTAAAAATTATTTAGTTGCTATTTTTAATTGGAATAGCATTTTTATGGTACGTTGATGTTCTAGATTACCTTTATCTTAAAATTCATCTTCCTCGTCCAATAAGCCAAATCTACCTGTCTTTTTCGCGTAAGATGTTTTTAGAAATCTGTTACTACTCTACTATGGCTAGAAAATTAAAGTAAATTGAGATTAATAGCCAAATTTCAAATTCTTTAAATAAAAATAGCTTCTAGATATTTATTATACAGTTTACAAAATATTTCAATTTATGCAGAACTTATAAGACTTTAATTCTTATCATAGTTTTTTTTTAATAAAATTCAATTTAAAAATTTTGAACAAAACAAGAGCAAGAAAATTAACTGATTATTCGTAAAGAAGATCATTAATTTGTTTAAAGCTCGTAACTTGCTTATAAATTTTTTTCCAAACTTCTGAAATTACTTTTTAGTTTATTCTCTTCAAGTAATCAAGAAAAAAATTTCATCCAAATCGAACGATTTTTTTTTTTTCAAAATTCCATTTAAAAATTTTGAAAAAAAATATGAGTAACATCATAAGATATTCCGTTCCGACGCTAGATCTTATTCCCAATTCTTTCCCGCCATTACTGATTTCCCAAAAAAAAAAACGGACGGAACCACAAGCGAAGTGAGAACACTTATTGATAGAGCAAACTACGACTTTCCAAAGGAAAAGCTTTAAGGATTTTTATAGATTATAAAAATAGATATAGATTATATATGGGTAATTCCAGTGTTGGTTATGTTACATAATTTTATTAAATAAAAAGTTGAATAACAGCTTTTCAGTGATTTTATTCGTTGGTTATGTTACACAGTGGCATGCAGTCTGATGCGCAGAAGGCGCAGAGCACACCTGAAATACCAACAAAATCAAAGCTTCCATAAGCTTATCCAAGGCTTTTAATTAAAATATAATTTTATTCAATATCAAATCTATTTTATCTGCCGATAAATAAATTTAAATGAAATTGGAATCGCTAAAAAGCTCTGCGGAAAATTAAAATCACTAGAAAAGTTTTAATGAATTGAATTGAAGGCAAATTATCATGAAGGCATTCATTGTCGTTGTTTGCATTTTCTTGGCAAAGTTCAGCTATGTGCCTGTTAATTTGCATAAATAATATTATGCGTTCAATGAGCTTTCGAGGATTTTGAAACGTTTTTATTGGGTGAGAATTTGAAATGTACGTAAAAGGGACGGTATTTGGATAGAAATTAGATCTTGAAACGTAAAAATTAGGTTCGAAACTTAGGGCTTTCGTCGAGCTTTTAACAGTTTGGACAAGCTTTCTATGAAAATGTCATATTTCATTTTAATTTAATGAATCGGATAAACATTCGATTCCAATTTATATAAAATGACGATTTTAATTATAAGCTTTCAACGAGCTTTCAAAATTTTCGAAGCTGTTTTCAGGAAAAGTTGAAATCTTATTAAAGGGGCTGGTATCTGGATAGAAAATAGATTTTAAAACGAAAAAAGTTAAGGTCGAAACTTAGAGCTTTCGTTGTGCTATTAATAGTTTGGATAAGCTTTCTGCGAAAATTTCATATTTCATTTAAATTTAATGAATCGGATAAAAATTCGATTTCAAATTATATAAAATGAAATTTAAATTTTATGCTTTCAATGAGCTTTCGAGATGTTCAAAGTTTTTTTTTGAGAAAATTTGAAATTTCGTTAAGGGATCGTTATTTGGATAGGAAATAAATTTTAACACGTAGAAAATAAGGTTCGGAAAATAAAGCCTTTTGGGAGCTTTTAAGTTTATACAGAGCTATTGTACGAAAAGATTAGATCATTACATTTTTTGCATCCGGATCAAATGCCGCGATAGATATAAATTTCAACTTTTTCGAAATATTAAATTTTTTTATTTTTACCTAACTCCCAAAGTAACTTTCTGCGTTTTTACATTTTTTTTTCCGGCCGAAGAAAATATTCGGCAGCCACTCTAATAATAGCTCTGAGTAATGTTCTCTTCAATAAAGACCGTATAAAATTAAGACTGTAGCATTTTGTTAAGAGGTCATAAAATTCTGCACACCTTATAGAGATGTTGTTGACTGCACGCCACTGATGTTACAATAACGTTGGTTACGTTACATGCGTGCAAAATATGGAAAGGAAGTCAATTGACATAAATCGTAGACCAGCATAAGATATACATAGTCATGATTTTGTTAGAGATTATGAATGGTGCTTTAAAATGTAGCACAGTATCTCGAACAAAATGTAATCAATAAACAAATAAACAACAATACATATGGCAAAGTTTTACCTTGTATTCTCAAAGGATTTTAAATTTTTGTATACCGTGCAATTATGAGCCATAATTCTTAGAGAACTAACGGTTAAACTGATTGATTGATTGATTGTACAAATTATTTTTTTTTTAAACATTTAAATATAGTTCTAACGAAAGCATACATAATCTATGTTATGATATTTTGATTTTTATTTAATATGTCTCGAATTAGCTGGAATGTACCATATACATTTATAAAGAGCGAATTCCTTCAAAATCAGACTCCCGATTTTCAAGGTTTAATAATGGTTTTAAATAGTTGATGGCATGTAAAATTAAATTCACCGAGAAATGGGGCATTTTTAGGACATTTTATTACAAAAAATTTGTAAGAGAACATTTTTTAGGATTGATTAAAATTAAGAATTTGAAAGAAAATTGTTAGGGGAATATGGAAATTGGAATTTTCATCAGATGCTACATTGTAAATTACAGTACTTTAAAATGATGGAAAAAATGAAATATTTCTTGTAAGCGAACCTGTTGATATTATATTTTTTTGCTTTAGTGGGAAGATAAGTCCAAAGTCCCAAATGTAGTAAAATGCATAAATTTGAGATATAATAATTATTTTTAGTACTTTAGTATTGCAGTACTTTATACTTATGAGAGAAAATGTATTACTCGTAAGGGAAACGGTAAATATTTAATTCTAATTTGAAACTTAATTTTAACTTAATTCTAAATAGTTTAATTATCCTTATTATCAATAAATTCAATATACTCGCAGGAAATTTAGGATTTTTTTTACTATATTAGAAATATCCAACCAATCCTAAGCCTAGTTAACAAATTATAGGTAATATTTTTAAGTCAGAGGTGGATCAAACAAATTCATTCAATCAATTAAATGTAAATAATCGTTCGCTTTAAAATTAATTTTTTGGTATATTAAAGCGTCTTATGTGAGGCCTGTGGGATGCCCGTAAGATACCCAATACTAGTTTCCATATATGTATATTTAAAATTTGTCTGTTGAAATTGAACAGGCACCTTTGATACGAAACTCGGAAATTTCAAATCTCAGACAAAAATTAAGAAATATTGGAAAGAAATATCTTCGGTACGAAATTCGGGTAGTTACAGGAAGTATTTAACATACTGGTTTTTAATTAATTGAAACTCTGTTTGTATATTTAAAATCAACAGCCTTTCCTAAAGACTGCAGGTAGCGATAGAGTGTAAAGATAGTGTAGAGCTATCAATAATTATCCTATACGAGCATTAGAAAATATTTATAAAACCATTTTAGATTTTAACATAAATGATAGTTTTTTTCGATAATTTCAAATTAATTTTAGGAGGATTCAATGTTTATTGGGAGGTAAGCTAAATTTTTAAATACCCGGCCAATGAGTAATCCGATATTTTTAATATACCCGGTAATAAATATTTAGGTTACACCCGCCCGACTTTATGTCGCAATAATATTGTCCCAAATGAACTCGACTTCATGTGAAAATTAGCCTCCCAAAATTCCCAAAATTGGCATAGTGAATTTATAGACACTTTATTGTGCCAATTTGTCAAAATATTTAAGGGGTTGGTCGAGCAGTAATAGATTTCTGAAAAATATCTTGATAGAGAAAGAAAGCTAAATTGAATGGGGAAGATGAATTTTAAGAAAAAAAAGTAATTACTACACAAGTGATCATAACGTCATAACACACCAACGTACAATAAAAATATTATTTCGATGTCAAGCAGAAATCGCTCTACCCTAATGTACAGTGAATAGATTATGATCGATGCAAAAATATTTTAAATATTTCAAGTATTTAGAAAAGGGTCTCCAAGGAAAATATGTTAATTTTCATACAATGCTCAAATGCTCAAATTCCCTCTAAATTATTTAAATCTAATTATCTTAAAATTTTGTATCTAAGCAATATTAATCAATTTCTCGATGAATTAATTTCAGAGAAGCAGAACTGATTTTTACAGGGGAAGGAACCAATAAAGGAATCTGAAGGGATTCGGAGGAAAAATACATTCTGAATTTCAACAAAGAATCTCATTAGGGAGAAGCGCTTAATTTGGAAGGCATAACAAATTTGAAATAATTATAGATAAGATCACAAAAATTAAGTACATTTAAGATCAGCAATGAATCCAGAGGGGCACCCGGAAAGTAATAAAGGGAGGGTAGCTTTCAGAGAGTTTTTAGATATTTTCCTATACCTTACCGAATTATTTGCGATTTCTGATTTCTTTCCGATTCTCACGAGTTTTCAAATTTTTTTTAAACTTTTACCGAATTTGCTTGACTTTTTCCTATGTGGTATGTGGTAGATTTTAGTTTTTACGGACGCTAATTTAGCCAAATAGGGCTGCGATTTTAAGATATGGGAAAAAGTACTAGAAAATAAAAAGCTGTTTTGTCGGAAAACTTGTGTCATGGACCGGTACCTTACGAACAGAGGAATAAGTTGATGTCATCCCAGTACTTAAAATATTATAGGCATTGATACCAAATTTAAAAATCTTTTATAAAATAAACTAACAAAAAATAATGGATCGACAAAAGCGCCCAAAGTAAAGATTGGTATCGGCAAAATTCCCTTAAAAGATTAAGGTGTCCCTCTCTTTTCGCTATTTAGATCTGGATTCTGGATATATTATTATTAATTTTGAATTTACTGTATACTCAAGCAATCATACAATTAAAGCTTCTTATTTTCGTTAAGTCTGCACAGATCCTTTAATACATTCTTCTCTCTCCTTCTGCAGTTCGATTGAATGCGCCTTTTTCCTATGGTTGTACATATTCCCAGAGGAATTAAATTCCATTAAACAGTATTGGCATTTATACAGGAAAGTACCAGTATGAGAACCCAAATGTTCCTTTATACGGAATTATAAAACAATTAAATTAAAACGATAACTAATCGAAATCAAATTACCTTTAACGTTCTAGCCGATTTAAATATTTTCTCGCAAACGTTACATTTGAACACATTTGTGTTATGGGCATATCGGATGTGGCCTCGAAGGGCATGTTTATTGGGAGAAATTTTACCGCAAATGTTACACGTTTCCCTATGTTCCTTATGCAAAACGGTATGCCTACTTAATCCACGGATATTTGCAAGCCATGCACCGCACACCTTACATTGAATTTTCGGTAAAACAATTTTCATATGCGATATTTTATAATGATAGTCTAGTAATTTTTTGGTGGGATACACTTTTGCGCATACCTCACACATTTGAGCATATTTTTGGGCATGGATGCGGGACATATGAGATGAAACTTCCGGTTTAGAAATGAAACTGTAATTAAACAATGATTTTAAGATTTATTATTCTTAAAACAGAGAATTCATTCGAAAAACCTTTTGTTACAAATATCGCATAGAAATGTTTTCGGTAGATCTTTATGCGTTCGCTGAAAATGGCTTTGTAATGACGATGAGGTCATAAAACGTTTCGGACAAGCAGTGCATTGATATTTTCTAGACATTGGATCATGATACATTTGATGTTTTTTTAAATGTTCATTGGTAACGAATCGTTTTTCACATTGGTCACATCTAAGGAGGATTTATTTCGAAATTATCTAATTATTATACTAAATATCAAACTAAATAATACTACGTATGATAAAATGCCTATAATTACTTATATTTATCGGGATTGTTGTGATGTATAACATGATCATACAATTGTTTTCGCCGAAAAAATTTCTTATCACAACATTTAACGTATCCAGTGATTTTATGGTTCGCAAGAAAATGCTTAAGCAGTTTCGAAAAGGTTACCGTCGTTTCATTGCAAATATCACAAATCATCGTTATGAATTTATTAATTTCCTTGTCTTGCCTTTGAAATTCTAGTTGGGCTTTTGATACGTTCTTATTACATTTTCGTGTATCATTCTCATTCCCTGCTTCTTGTTTTGAATTAGTATCAAGATAGTCTATAGTAAAAATATTTTCTTTTACTATTTGGTTTTTATCATTCGTTTCAAATTGTTCTTCCAAATCAACTTCCATTTTAATTGGTGGATTGGATACTTCATCGCCAGGAACCGGTGATGGATAATTATCACTCGATTCGAATGCTTCTATTTTATATGCATCATACTCATCTTTCACGTTACTATCAATACATTCAGGTGTCGGTTGAATCTCTGTTCCAGAATTTTCTTTTAAACTTAACAAATGTCTGGATCCATTATCTCGCACAAGCAATCGCAGTTTATGAAATTGATCAATGGTACGCCAACAATATTTACAGATTTTCGAACCGGTATCGTCGGATAGCTAAAATTCAATAAAAAATGGATACTGTGGACAACGGGGAATAATTGTTTATATTTAAAACAAACTTGCAATTCCGGAAAATATTCAGTTAGAATATTCAAAATTGATAGTTGAATGCCTTGTTCACTATTTATGTCTATTCCCAACTGGGTTTTACCATCACACAATCGGCATTTATTATTATTCGTCATACCGTTATTTACTAAAAAAATATGAATTTAGTTTATTTAAGTAAAAAATTTATATCAACTTGCTTACCATATTTCTTTTTAAACAAGTGGGTGAAGTAGTTCCTAACATTGATGATATCAATATTAGCGGTAGATCCATAATTTGTGACCAATCTCTCAAATATTTCCTTCGGTTTTAATCCATCCTCAAACATATTCTCTATTTGAGTCTGCATGGACACAGTAAGCCCCTTCTTTTTATTACTGATTTTATCGTGTGTATGTTTGGATTCGGTTCGTAGTAATGATACCCGACATTTGACCGTATCATAATGAAGCTGAATCTCTGCAGTACACTGGGGTCCATTTCTCTTCACTTGCTTGCAACGGAAATATTTCTTGGTACCGATATTGGTTCGATTGGTGAATTTGTGACTCCAACATCCCTCTGACTTAATGACATCTTCAGCTTCCTGGGCACTCTCGAAATCTCGATCTTGAACCCAAGTCTTATGAACCTTTAACTTTCTTGTACGTCCTTTGACCTGATTCTTTTTAATTGTATCTTTTGATGAGACCGTTTCGGACATAATTTATATCTGAATCGTTTAATCATTAATAAGAATTTCTAGAAATTTAGATGATAAGAAATACCTGAATATAAATTCCTTAGGTCCAACCCAGAGTTAGGAATAATAAATTGAAAATCCGTGGAACTCTCGAACTGATTCTAGATTAATATTCTTCATAGATAATTTTAGACTGGGATTTAGATTAAATTTATTAAATTAATAATATTAATGTAATTGAATATTATTTTAATAAAAACAATTGTTTACGAAAATCTTTTGACAGACACCTAACATGTCGACATATTTTATTTAACCCTCTGCCTCTACCTATCACTTAACACATTGTCATACATGTATCCGTTAATTTACGCTGACTGGATTTAGAATAAGTGAGGGATTAATATTTCAAATTTTATAACAGCTATAAAATCCTTTATTTATTTATATTTATTTCCCCAGCAAACCCAATGCTACAATCGAATCGATTTGGTATCCAACATAAAAGAACAATATCACCAATGATTAGTATTACAACCAAACATCCCTGTTTTTTAGAGACAGAAATCGATAATTAGTATTATTTTGTAACCAACCATACATTTCTTATAGTTATCCATCCTTCTTCCCTCAAATGAATTGTATATTTTGATTGGTAGCTGGTTCATTATATTTCCTATCCCGTTCAGCTTGCCATTGGATCGGATGCATTTTCTTTCTATGTTTGTACATGTTTGCATTCGAGTTGAATTCCATTGGACAAAATGTGCATTTATAAAAATAGCTACCCGTATGTGAATTAATGTGCTCCTAAAATTTTAAATCATTATTCAAGAATATTCAATGGAGAGCTAAAAATATTTTAAAAACCTGCAACGCTTTATTTGATTTAAATGTTTTTCCACATATAGTGCAATTAAATATTTGTGTATTGTGCACCGATCGAATATGACCTTTAAGTGCATGACTGTTTGGTGCTATTTTTCCACACAATTTACAGGTCTCCTCACCCTCTGCATGCAATTTCATATGCCTTTTTAGTGATACTAAATGGGCCAGCCAAATACCACATAATTTACATTGAACTTTCGGTAGTTTTATTTTCAAATGAACTGTTTGACAGTGATAGTTTAATGCTGTTCGGCTAGGATATTTCCTCGCACAAATATCACAAACGAATACATATTTCTTGATATGCATAGAGATCATATGAGAAGCAAGAACTTTCTTTGTTACGAAACTTAAAATAAATCGTTTATAAATTATTATTGGGAATCGAACATATAAAGAAAAACTTACGTTTTTCCACAAATATCACAAATAAAACTACGAATCGCTTCCGATGTTTTGTGCACGCTAAACAAATGGTCATTAAGTATGGATGGTGTCGTAAATCTTTTAGGACATTCATTGCATTGATACTTTCTAGAAGCTGGATCGTGCCGATAAATATGGGCGGTGAAATGATCTTTATCAATAAAAATTTTATCACATTTGTCGCATCTAAAAAAATCTTAAAATTAGATTTTTTTTAATTAATATAAAATTGATTATTAAAATAAAACCTATATTGACCGAAGTTGTTATGGTCAAGAATATGAGCATATAACTTTCCTCTCCTAAAGAATTTTTGACCGCAACATCTAACATATCCGGGGACATTATGATTCAATCGGAGGTGAGTTTTAAGCTCCGTGAATGACAGCAATCTTTCCTTACAAATATCGCAGATCATTTCCAGTTCATTGTTAATTTGATTTTGTTGGTTTAACTTCTCCTCTTTGGTGACGATATTCTTTTTAACAGTAATTTTTTTTAAATCGGCCCTAAAATTCCTTTTCTTCGTAACTCTCTCTTTACTCTCAACTAGATTATCTTCTAAACTTACTGAAAATAAATTGTGTTAATTAAAAAAGGGATTTTAAAAGAACTGTAATTTGAATTGCCTTTCATATCTTCATCTGTACAATTTTCAATATTCGAATCATTTGACATCGCTGCAAATAACGATTCAAATTTACTAACTGATTCGATAATTTCATTATCTATTTTTATATCGAAATTATCGATTGAGGTAACGGTTTTCTCGTCTAGATTTAAATGGTATGTAGATTCGGAATGTTGTACGATTAAATATAAATTATGAAAACGATCTGTTATCCGCCAACATTTTTTACAAATGATTTTTGACCAATTACTATCGCTTTCGATCTAAAAAAAATATGTGTTTGTTGTGCTCGTTACTGTAAAAATTGGAAATTATTACTTGGATTGAAAAATGTTGCGCTAATATATTTCTTATTGATAATTTTATTCCTTCCTTTCCAAATATTTCAATTCCATTCTTCGTCTGTACGTTGCACAATCGGCAATTAACTCCTTTTAATTTCGGCATAATTTCGTATATTCTTCAATGACTAATTTAAATTTAAATTCAAATAAATTGATTGATTTTCTTATTTATAAATAATTGATCTTTGTAACTGACTTTTACAAGATTTCTTGAACCTATACAGTACACTATGGGAATTCAAAATCGAATCGATTATCAGACTAATAACAATTTCTTCGTTTACAACCAAGCTACTGTCAGGAGATTTTTGAAATAAGAAATCAAATTTTCGTTCAATAAAAATCATTTTTTATCCATTATTCTCGTAATTTATAATTACTTAACTATACGATTAACGAAGTTACCACGATCTTTATCCATTTGCCATTCAATGGGATGCATTTTCTTTCGGTGCGAATACATATTCCCAGATGAATTAAATTCCATTGAACAGTATTTACATTTGTACAGAGAATTTCCTGTATGAGAACTCATATGTTCCTACAAAAATAGAATATTACAATTAAATAAGAATGAAAGAGATTTTCCCACCTTTAATGTTACACGAGACCTAAATGCCTTTTCACATATGGTGCAATTAAACGTTTCATTTGTATGCACGTACCGAATATGACTTCTAAGTGCCTCTTTATTCGGTGCAATTTTACCACATACATTACATGTCACTTGCTTATCGGTATGCACACGCTTAACATGCTTGTTAAGTCCAGTAACGTGTGATAGCCAAGTACCACATATTGTACATTGAACTTTTGGCAGAGAGATTTTCATATGAACGGTTTTCCGATGGTAATCCAACAGTTTTTTGTTTGGATATAATTTAGCACAAATGTCACACATTAAGAAATATTTTTGTGTGTGGGTGGCATGAATGTGAGCAGCTAACGTCTTTTTTAATAGGAAACTTTTACCGCAAATATCACATATGAATTCATCGGCATTATCAATGCTCTTATGTACAAGAACTAAATGTTCGTTCAATAAGGATGGTGCCAAAAATCTCTTGCAACATTTACTGCATTCATACTTTTTCGATAGTGGATTGTGACGATAAATGTGAATTGTTAAATGTTCTTTATCAATAAATATTTTATTGCATTCGTCGCATCTAATAAATTCAAATGTTTTTTTTAATATTAATTCAAAATTTTAATAAAAATAAATACTTGTACTGTCCGAATTTACTATGATCCAAAATGTGGGTGTAAATCCGACCGATTCGAAAGAATTTTTGTCCACAACACCTGACGTACCCTGGTATATTGTGCTCAAGACGAATATGCCGTTTTAATTCACCAAACGTTGGATATTTTTTCTTACACTTTTCACATATCATTTCTAATTCATCTTTTATCTTTGCTTCCTTCTCCTCTGTATTTTTCGAATTGGATCTTAATTTAATGATGTTTTTCGGCTTTTTATTTCTAATTATTGTATTACAATATTCTGGGTCCATGTCAATGGAATCTAGTCAAATAAAATCGTTTCTTATACCAAATACAATCACAACTCTATGAAATATTTTCGAAAAGTATAATTATACCTTCAAATTTAATTGGTTCATTTAATATTGGATTTTCTTCGATTAAATCATCTACGCAACCTTTCGATTCCGGTTCCAAATCAAATTCTTCTTTGATTTGTAAATAAACATTCTTATCAATCGGTTCAAATGTTTCCTCTCCATTTGAACTCATCGCATCTAGATACATAGTTTCAACCCGCTTAGCGATACAATATAATTTATGAAATTTTTCAGTTATTTTCCAACATTTCTTACATACAATTTTTGATCTGTCTGTATTAAGCTGAAAATTAAATTAGTGTATCAGTTTTTTATATCATTAGTGTACAATTAAACCAAACTTTTAATGAAAAATGTTGTACAATTATATCGGCCATTAATAATTCCAATCCATTCTTTCCGAATATATCAAAACCGGTATCTATTTCCAGATCACATAACCGACATTTTATGGTTGGTTTATTCATTATTTTATTTATATTTTTTTAATTGGCGTTTAGATTTAATTTGGCAAAGTGGCAAAGTAAACCCAACAAATCGCGTTTGCAAACTTTTTGTTATTAATTTCTGACGGAACGAAGTATAGTTTAATGACCTACGACCAGCCTATATTAAAAATTACAGTGATACCTCCACAATAGTTTCATTTTTTTATGTTTTCGGATTTTTATGGCTAATTTATTGATTAAATAATATTAACAATTGCTATATACATATTGAGTATAATAAATTATTATAGATTGCTTCAATTGATAAAGGGCGAATACAAATAATGACAAAAGGCCTGTATCTATGTAATTATGCCTATTATGTTTCTTGATCATATGCTGTTTCGTTAAGCCTTCTATCTCGATCCCTTTTCCACTCGATCGGATGCATTTTCTTTCTATGCTTATACATATTTGCGTTCGAATTAAATTCCATTGAACAGAATGAGCACTTATATAGATAGCTTCCCGTGTGTGAACTCACATGTTCCTAAAAATATACATGTCATCCGAAACCCGAATTAAGTTTAAAATTCAATATAAAATACATACGCTTAAAGTCTTCTTCGATTTAAATGTCTTTCCACAAACTGTACAACGAAATATTTGGGAATTATGTACTGCCCGTATATGACTTTTAAGTGCATGATTGTTTGGCGCAACCTTTCCACACAATTGACACGTCTCCTCCTTTTGTTCATGCAATCGCATATGTTTCTTCAGAGAAATTAAATGTGCCAGCCAAATGCCACATAGCGTACATTGAACTTTTGGAAATTTTACGTTTAGATGGAGGGTTTGATAGTGATAGGTTAACGCTGCTTTACTTGGATAAACCTTCGCACAAATATCACATACGAATGTGTATCTCTGGATATGCACAAAATCCATATGCGAACTCAACAATTTTTTGGTTACAAAACTAAAAAAAAAAAGATAATTATTAATCAAAACGTTGAGTACGAAAGGAAAACATACGCTTTTCCACAAATATCACAAATGAAACTTTTAATTGTATCAGATGTTCTGTGTACGCTTAGTAGATGTTCATTTAACATAGACGGCGCGAGAAACCGTCTAGAACATTTACTGCAAGGATATTTTTTCGATAGTGGATTGTGAAGATTAACATGCGTATCTAAATGTGCTTTATCAATAAAAATTTTATCACATTTGTCACACCTGTTAAAAATGAATAATTAATAAGAATTCCAAGAGAAATGAAATATCAATTTCCGTACTTAAATAGGCCAAAGCTATTATGATCCCGAATATGTGCATATAGCTTTCCACGCCTAAAGAACTTTTGACTACAACATCTAATGTACCCCGGTACATTATGATTTAATCGAATGTGACTTTTCAATTCCGGAAATGTTGTAGTTTTCTTATTGCAAATATCGCATATCATTGCCAATTCATTACAAATTGTTTCTTCTTGTTCTTTCACTTCCTCCTTAGTGGCCCATGTTTTTATACTTTTCTTTGATTGATCCTTCAAAGCTCTCTGTCCAATTCTCATTTCTCTCTTCAATTTTTTCTTCAACAATTTATTGGATTTACGCCGCTCTCCGTTAAGAAAATGACCACCAGCAACAAAAGAATCTAAAAATTAAATTTCAATGAATAAAATGAATTGTGAAGAATCATAATATTGTATTACCATCTCCTGTTTCATTAAATAAATCTTCAAGTTTAACATTATCTGCTTCTACGATACATCCGCTTGACAGGTTAGCAATAATTGAATTGGTTTTTGATTCCTCTTCGGCAAGATCGTTTTCTTGCTTTATATCAGAGTAAATCGATTGATCGATAGTCGTTAAAACTACAAAGTTTTCTTCTCCATTTATTTTCAATTTCGTTTCAATTTGTTGAACAGCACAATATAAACTGTGAAATTGATCGGTAATTTTCCAACATTTCTTACAAATTATTTTTGAAAAAATATCATCCGCAACGAACTAAAATTGTACAAATATAATTGTTCTGCTCAACACTGTTACCAAATCCCATTTAATGAGAAATATTCTACTTACCTGCAATGTAAAATGTTGATTTAATATTTTTGCTATCGATAACTTTACACCTTCCGGTCCATAAATGTCTAATCCATTCTTTGTATCCACGTTACACAAACGACATTTTATTTTCGACATTTTTTCACGATAAACATTCAAATTAAAAGAAATTTATCAATCTAATCAAAATCAGAACGAAAACTGTTTATTATTTTCATTGAAAATGATACGTAGTGACGTCTGTGAGTTTCACTTGTATCAGTATTTACACTCTATTCGTTAAAAATTGCAACACGCATAAATCCCTTGTTGGTTACAGATCTCTATGCTACTTTCCCGACTTTATTGTAACATAACCAACGGCCAAAATGACTGAAAAATTGTAGTTTAACATTATATTTGATGAAATTATTATTTATTTAAGACTATATGAACCTTAGGTACAAATTCGTAAAGAAAACTTTATTTGAGACGTAATCAACAGGGTAGAGTTTGGCAATAGTATGTTTCCAAATTGTTTGTCTATTTATTGTAACATAACCAACAGAAATGTTTATTAAATTTTCCATCAAAATGAAATTTGTTTCACTGTAAAATGGTATGCTTTAATAAGGTGTGTGGATAAGAAATTGGAAGAGACTAACGCATTAATTTGTTTGTATCAAGTAAAATATTTAATCGCCAATAACATGAGAAAAACGTTCAAATGTAACATAACCAATGCTTGAATTACCATATACATATTGAGTATAAATAATTATAGATTGATAAAGTTGATAAAGGGCAAATACAAAATGTCCGATCTACAACAAAAGCCCTGTAATTATACCCATTATGTTTCTTGATCATTTGCTGTTTCGTTAAGTCTTCTATCTCGATCCCTTTTCCACTCGATCGGATGCATTTTCTTTCTATGCTTATACATATTTGCGCCCGAGTTAAATTCCATAGAACAGAATGAGCATTTATATAGATAAATTCCCGTGTGTGAACTCATATGTTCCTGAAATTATATGTCATCCTAAATTAAGTTTAAAATTCAATATAAAATACATACGCTTAAAGTCTTCTTCGATTTAAATGTCTTTTCACAAACTGTACAACGAAATGTTTGGGAATTATGTACTGCCCGTATATGACTTTTAAGTGCTTGATTGTTTGGCGAAACCTTACCACACAATTGACACGTCTCCTCCTTTTGTTCATGCAATTGCATATGTTTCTTCAGAGAAATTAAATGTGCTAGCCAAATACCACATAGCGTACATTGAACTTTTGGCAATTTTACGTTTAGATGAAGGGTTTGATAGTGATAGGTTAACGCTGCTTTACTTGGATAAACCTTCGCACAAATATCACATACGGATGTGTATCTCTGAATATGCACAAAATCTATATGCGAACTCAACAATTTTTTGGTTACGAAACTAAAAAAAGATAATTATTAATCAAAACGTTGAGTACGAAACGAAAACATACGCTTTTCCACAAATATCACAAATGAAACTTTTAATTGTATCAGATGTTCTGTGTACGCTGAGTAGATGTTCATTTAACGTAGACGGCACTAGAAACCGTCTAGAACATTTACTACAATGATATTTTTTCGATAGCGGATTGTGAAGATTAACATGCTTATCTAAATGTGCTTTATCAATAAAAATTTTATCACATTTGTCACACCTGTTAAAATTGAATAATTAATAAGAATTCCAAGAGAAATGAAATATCAATTTCCGTACTTAAATTGGCCAAAGCTATTATGATCCCGAATATGTGCATATAGCTTTCCACGCCTAAAGAACTTTTCACTACAACATCTAACGTACCCCGGTACATTGTGACTTAATCGGATGTGACTTTTCAATTCCGGATATGTTGTAGTTTTCTTATTACAAATATCGCATATCATTGCCAATTCATTACAAATTGTTTCTTCTTGTTCTTTCACTTCCTTCTGACTGGCCCATATTTTTATACTTTTCTTTGATTGATCCTTCAAACCTCTCTGTCCAATTCTCATTTCTCTCTTCAACAATTTATTGGATTTACGCCGCTCCCCGTTAAGAAAATTACTACCAACAACAAAAGAATCTAGAAATTAAATTTCAATGAATAAAATGTTGTGAAGAACCAAAATGGTGTATTACCATCTCCTGTTTCATTAAATAAATCTTCAAGTTTAACATTATCTGCTTCTACGATACATCCGCTTGACAGGTTAGCAATAATTGAATCGGATTTTGATTCCTCTTCGACAAGATCATTTTCTTGCTTTACATCATCGTAAATCGATTGATCGATAGTCGTTAAAACTACACAGTTTTCATCTCCATTTATTTTCAATTTCGTTTCAATTTCTTGAACAGCACAATATAAACTGTGAAATTGAACGGTAATTTTCCAACATTTCATACAAATTATTTTTGAAAAAATATCATCCGCAACGAACTAAAAGAAATTATGTAGATATATTACTTCTGCTCAACACTGTTCCCATTTAATGAGAAATATTCTACTTACCTGTAATGTAAAATGTTGATTTAATATTTTAGCTATCGATAACTTTACACCCTCCGGTCCATAAATGTCTAATCCATTCTTTGTATCCACGTTACACAAACGACATTTTATTTTCGACATTTTTCCCCGACAAACATACAAATTAAAAGAATGTATCAATCCAATCAAATTCAGAACGAGAACTGTTTATTATTTTCTTTGAAAGTGAAACGTAAAGTGACGTCTGTGAGTTTCATCTATCATTATTTACACTCTAATCGTTAAAATTTGCAACACGGATAAATCCCTAGTTAGATAAAGATCTCTACGATTATACACCCTCCGTTAAGTATAAAGTTATGTGCTAAATAGAGCCAATGTATAGAATTTCTTGGAAAACAACCAAGGAAATTTCTTTATCAACAGTCACAAGCCATACTAAACGACATTGTCATGAACTTCTTAATATTTATTAATTACTTTCTACTTAATAATATAAAATAACTTAATACTCATCCCTAGTTCATAATAATGCTCATATACTAGAGATGTTTCCGAAGTAATTTTTAACCTTTTTATCACGATCCTTTTCAAAATCAATCGGATGCATACTTTTCTTATGCTTCCGCATATTTCCACCGGAGTTAAATTCCATCGAACAATATGGGCATTTATATAAACTAATGCCGGTATGAGAAGCAATATGTTCCTAAAAGAGATACGAATTAAAATCGTTTATTAAATAATTAACCAAATCCCTCCCGACACACCTTCAGTGATGTTTGTGACTTAAGAATTTTCATACACATTTGACATTTAAATATTCGGCCACTGTGTACGTATCGTATATGATCGTTTAATGAATTTATGTTTGGTACATTTTTTCCGCATATATTACAGGTCTCTTCTTTCGCATTATGTACTCTCATATGCCGTGTCAAACCGGAATTGGACGCCAACCATTTACCACAAAATGTGCATTGATGCTTTCGTAACGGGATTCCCATATGCTGTGTTTTATAATGTTCATCCAATAATTTACGACTGTTAAATACTCGGGCACAAATGTCACATATCTGATAGTACTTTTGCGTATGTGAATTCATATGCGAGCTCAACCATTTCTTTGTTATAAACCTAAAATAAAATATTTTATAATTGTCGAAATGATTAACAGACAAAACATACGCTTTCTGACAAATATCGCATATGAAATCTTTACGTGCATCGGATGATCGATGTACGCTAATCAAATGGTCCGTTAACGTTGATGGTGATAGGAATCGTTTCGAACATATACTACAAGAATATTTCCTTGACGATGGATCGTGGAGATATGTATGGGCATCTAAACGTGCTTTATCAATAAAAATCTTTTCACATTTGTCACATCTGGTTATTAAAATGATTGATATTAATCGATTAAAGAATTTTATATCAAACAAATTTACTTATATTTTCCAAAACTATTATGGTCCCGGATATGCGCATAAATCGTACCGCGCCGGAAGAATTTCTTTCCACAACATTTTATGTATCCGGTGATGTTGTGATTTGATCGGATATGACTCTTTAAGTTCGCAAATGATGTTGATTTATCATTACAAATATCGCATTTCAGTTCCAGTTCATTGATAATAATTTCTTCCTGCAGAGTTATTTTCTCTTTACTGACAAAATTCTTATTAACGGTAAACTTAGTCGATTGTTCAGTTAAATCTTGTTGTAAAATGTTCCGTTTTCCTTTCGATATCCTTCTAATTTTTGTCTTTGCGATTTTAACTGGTTTTTCGTCTCCGTTAGGACGGTTATAGGAAACAGTCACGTCTAAAAGAAAATATGATTTTTAAAGTTAATAGATAATAAGCAGGAAAATGTTAATCACCATCAATTTCAGTGGTTTTAGGTAAATCCTCAATTTTAACATCTTCTATAAGTGGGGCAGCTGACAAATCAGCAGAAATAAAACCTGAATCGGTAACTTCATTTTCTTGTTTAATTTCGCTATCGATTATTGGTTCAATGGTGGAAATATCATCTCTAGTCTCCTTTAGTTTCAATGCAGTTTCAAACTCTTGCACAATACAGTACAACTTATGAAATTGGTCCGTTACTTTCCAACATTTCTTACAAATGATTTTTGAATAAATATCATCCTCAACAAGCTGAAAAATAAAATCAACAGAATTGAGGATTTAACAGTCAGCTAACAGATAGGATGAGGTAGGTAGGTTGTAGGTTCGTGCTACAAACAGCACAAAATATTATTGCCCTCCACTGTCACAAAATTAAAATCTTACCTGCAAAGCAAAATGTTCATTTAATATGCTTGCAATTGTTAATTTTACACCCTGCGAACTGTAAATTTCTATTCCGCATTTTGTTTCCAAATAACACAAGCGGCATTTCATATTTCGGCAACGCTTTTAATTTATTTATCTAACAATTAAATGCAAAAAAATATTGTTTTATTGGATTTAATTTCCCAAGAATTTTTGTAATCAAAAGATGACACCTGTGAGTAGTGAGTATGCCGAACAAGACACTCTATCTCTATGAAATTGATACGTTTTTTCTTTCATCGTCTGAAATTTAAAAACCAGTTGTCACAACATTTTTTCCCGACTCCGATGTCTAGATACCTTACAATTATTTTAACGACTCCGACTTCAACGACAGAAGATACATACATATAATATAAATATATAAATGGGATGTTTGTCTTTTTAATAATTATATTTATTCAGTACATAATTATATTCATTTTTTACATTTTATTAATTTTATTTTTTTTATTTGTTCTTAAAAACAAAATAGTCTTCTGTTACAATATAAACTGCATTTTGAGTAATTTTTGGGTAGCACAGAATAGCGTAAAGTACACTAAACGACAATGCTATAGCCTCACAAGTTTCTTCTAACAAAAGCATAACTTGTTTTAAGATAGAAATATACAATCATTGCCCTATCGAAACGTAATGTTCATCTACAAATTTCTGAAACTCGTCCCCGTCATGCTCTGTGAAAATACCGACTCTACACACAGTCATGGTAAAAATAATGACTAAAGTTTAAGATTTCGGTATTTCAACAAAATTATCCGTTGATATATTTGTGTAGGAGGTGACAGAATTAGTACTGCTAATTAACCGTCTCTCACGATCCCTCTGATATTCAAGTAGATGCATATTTTTCCTATGCTTACACATATTTCCATTAGAATTAAATTCCATTGAACAGTATGGACATTTATATAACGAAATACCAGTATGAGAAGCCAAATGTTCCTGTGATAACCAAAACAAAAAACATTAATAATAATAATGATTACTGAATAATAATTACACCAACATACCTTAAGAGATTTTCGTGATTTAAGTAATTTCAGACACATTTGACATTGAAATACCCGACCACTGTGAACATATCGAATATGATCGTTCAATGCATTAATATTTGGTGCGTGCTTTCCACAAATATGGCACGTTTCCTCTTTAGCATTGTGTATCCGTTGATGCCATTTTAATGATGAATTGGTTGTCATCCATTTGCCACAAATGGTGCATTGATGTTTTGGTAACGGGATTCCCATATGCTTCGTTTTATAATGTTCGTTTAATAATTTCCGACTGTTAAATATTCGGGCGCATACGTCACATATTTGGTGGTATTTTTGGGAATGGGAATCCATATGGGCGCTCAACCATTTTTTTGTTATGAAACTATAAATTTAAAATTAATATTACCGTTCAACTATGAATTAATATTTAATTCATATTGCAAATTACGATTTTCCACAAATATCGCAAATAAAATTTTTGATTGCGTCTGTCGTACTGTGTACGGTAATCAAATGATCTTTTAACGCTGATGGTGACAAAAATCTTTTTAAACAAATGTTGCAAGGATGTTTTCTGGATTTTGGATCGTGAAGAAAAACGTGGGCATCAAAACGGGCTTTATCTACATAAATCTTATCACATTTGTCACATCTATTTTGAAAATATAACAAAACATCTTACAAAAGAAATTATTAATTTTTAATTACAAAACGATTACTTATATTTTCCAAAGTTACTATGGTCCCGAATGTGGGCATAAATTTTACCTCGCCGGAAGTATTTCTTTCCACAACATCTTATGTACCCTGTAATACTGTGAACTGATCTGATATGACTTTTTAATTTTGAAAATGATGCAGATTGTTCATTACAAATTTCACATTTAATTTCCAATTCATTCCGAATTTTTTCTTCTTGTTCAATTATTTCATTTTTGCTTACATAGTTTTTTTTAACGGCAATCATTGTCGATTGCAGTTTTAAATCTTTCATTGAATTCTTCGGTTTACGTTTCAATATATTTTTAATTTTGGTATTCAATATTTTATCTGAAATTTTTCCGTTAGGAAATTGACTAGATATAAATTTCTCTATAATAAAAATAATTTAAATCAATTTAATTATTAACAAACATCGATTTTAAATTACCATTATTTTCAGTATTTAATGAATCTTCAATTTTAACATTTTTTACGAGATGGTCGGTTGATATTGCATCTACTTCCTTAACCAGTTCGGGTTCAACAATATCCATATCATTTTCTTCTTTTATACTGTAGTAAAGGAACGGTTCAGTGGTTGATTGCTCGAATCCTTTATTTTGTTTTAATTTAAATTTATTTTCATTCTCCTGGACGGAGCAATATAAATTATGAAATTGATCAGTTATTTTCCAACATTTTTTACAAACAAATTTTGGGGAAATATCATCAATCTAAAAACAGAAATTAATATAAATTACAAACTAGAATTTATCTACCTATCAAGTTAAAAAATAATTAATTGCCCATCACTGTTCAAAAGCCTGAAATTCCTACCTCGATAGGGAAATGTTGATTTATAATTTTGGCTATGAATAATTTCACACCTTGCGATCCATAAATGTCTATTCCATTCTTGGTTTCGATATTACACAACCGGCATTTCATTTTCGGATATTAAATTAAATTTTATATATTTAACTTTCCGAAATCCGAAATATAAATTCACTGTTTACAATTTCGACCAATTAACTAATTGACATTTGCGAGTCCGTGAACTACGAAATACACTCTTCCTGTTTAAAATTGCAACTATTCAAACTTTGCTACCCATACTATAACAATAAGGCGGGCGACATATAACTACGATGCGCAGCGAAATTTTGACATAAATTAAAATCGAAAAAGGCGTATATTTAGCGTAAATGGAAATTGTGGTGTACGCAAAAAATTAAATTATTTATTTATTATTTTATTTAATATAAATATGTGACATGCGCATGGGTAATCAACCCATCTCCAGCCTAAGAGGTAAAACTCTTAATATTAAATTTAATTAACTTTTTATCAACATTTTGATATTCAATTAAATAATGGATGCATATTTTTCTTATGCCTACTCATATTTGCAGAGTGGTTAAATTTCATCGAACAATACGGACATTCATATAGAGAAATACCAGAATGACAAGCAACATGTTCCTAAATTAAAAAAAAATACAATTTTACTAATCCAATCTGAAACAACTGGGAACCAACCTTAAGAGATTTGTTGGATTTGAGAACTTTCGAACACATTTTACATTGAAATGTCCGACCACTGTGCATCGATCGCATATGGTTGTTTAAAGCGATTACGCTTGGTGTTACTTTACCGCATATCTTGCACGCTTCCTGTGTCGCATTATGCTGTAACATATGCCGTTTTAATCCATTATTGGCATGAGCTAACCATTTCCCACAAATTGTGCATTGATGCTTTCCTAATGGTATGTCCTTATGTTCTGTTTCGTGATGTTTAACCAATAATTTAAGAGTGGTAAATATTTGTGAACAAAAGTCACATATTCGATAGTACTTTTGCGGATACGATTTTCGAAAAATCTTCCGTTTCCTATTCGGTATCCGTCTAATATTTTTCGTTCCAATTTTATCTGATTCTTGCTCCAGATAGGGATGAATATTAAAAACGCATACATCTAAAATATAATATAATATTAAACCTTAATAAATCATTAGTGGTAATTGAATGTTAATAACCATCTTCTTCGGTGGACTTTGGTAAATTCTCAATTTTAACATTTTCTAATAGTAGTGGTACTGTGACGTTTGGAATAATTGGACATGTTTTTGTATCAGGATCGGTAATCTCATTTTCTTGTTTAATATCGATGATAGTTAGTGGTTCCTTATGGAATTCAGTATCTATATTTTCCTTTAATTTCAATCCAGCCTCTATCTCTTGAACAGTACGGTATAAATTGTGAAATTGATCGGTTATTTCCCAACATTTTTTACAAATGATTTTTGAATAACTATCACCTTCAATGCACTACAAAAAATACAAGCAAATATATAGCAATCAGTTACACATATTTATACATATACTGGAGATTCTACGTATTGAAGTAGAGAAAATGTTCATAGATAATTAAATTAGATAAGGATCTCAGGTTAACTGTCAATTGTATGCGCATTCAACTTATCAACGGTTGGCTAAACCACGATCAGTTGGTAAATTGACCAATTTGTTGCAGAGAAATCGTATTATGTATGGGCCCTTTTACCCCATTCCACGCTAGAAATTAAGACAATCGATTGCCCACCACTGTTCAACAATAATATTCTACCTGAATAGGAAAATATTGAATTAAAATCTGTGCTATGGATAATTTAACTTCATTCGATCCAAAAATATTTATTCCATTTTCTGTCTCGATATTACACAATCGGCAAATCATTTTTGATAATTACAAAGTTATTTATAAGAAAATATTTATGTTTTTTCTTTATTTTTTATCCTCTTTACACTCTCGACTGAATTGACGTCTGTGAGTTTTATTTCAATACACTCTACCCATTCAAAATTGCTGCCCAGCCGATCGATTTTGTACAAATTTTGTTGATACGTATCAACAAGGTTGATATGAATTTTCTACTCTGTAAATATTAAAATAATGTCAATTTTGTAATTTTTGTGATCAGTGACATTTGATAATTATATATCAAAACCTGAGAATAGAGAGCATTTAAGAGGAACGGCTGATTTCACTAAAAATCGTGTCTTTTTCTCAGCAAATTATCTCCA
>JANTOP010009895.1:0-15585 GCA_027564815.1 Symmerus nobilis
ACTCAAGTGGGTCACTTGAAATTATCAAATGGGTCACTCGGTGACCCGCGGGTCATAGGTTGCCGACCCTTGACCTATGGTATGCCCTATCTGAATCAATTTCGAAAATTGGAAAGTTCACATTTTCCGGATATTTATGACAATTTTTCAAAAATGTGTCCATTTTTCATAGGGCACTGTGTACCAACCCCCCTAAAATCAGGGGATGAATTGGACTGAAAAGTTTATTCTACAATTTCCTTACCATAGCCGAGAATTTAATTTCCTATAATCACATTTTCCGATTCCATAGAAAATTTCCCGGTAATTAAAGTTTTCACTAAACTCTCAGAAATACTCAACAAAATTCGATTTTCTGAAAAGATAACGTAAATTTCAAAACGGTTAATTTTTTTTTTAATTTTGTCAATTAAATCCCTTTGCTATTTGCTTAGAAATAATTTGCCATTATTAGTTGAAAAAATTTTTGAAAAAAATTCTTTTTTAGAAATGTTTAGGAAATCGTTGAACAAAAATCGATCGATTTTATAGAATTTCGTACAAGTCGATTTTTAATATTATTTTAAAAATTTTAATTTTGAATGGAGCCCCTGACCTACTTAAGGTATGATAACCTAAATTACCATCTATTCAAATCCATTTCGAAAATTGGAAATTTTATATTTTCCGGAAAATTATGATGATTTTTCAAAAAAGTGTCCATTTCTCGTAAGTACTACACCCTTAGTCGACCCCCCTGAAATCATGGGATGAATTTTATGGAAACATTTTTTCCAAAATTTCTTCAATTGACCCTTAGATTTGTTTTCACGTAACCAGACTTTCCGATTCCCCAAGAAAATTTCCCGGAAAATTAAATTATCAAACAAGGCAGCCCTAAAGACTTAATATAAAATGGAAGCTTCGCTTCGATTTTTTGTTAAAATAAGAAAAATTCAAAACGGTTGACTTTTAAAAATTTTTCTCAATAAAAACTCTTTGAAAATAACTTAGAAATATTTGTCCATCGTTTAATTAGAAAATTAGTGAGAAAAAAATTTCCTTAGAAATTTAACCGAAAATTTCGAACAAATATCCGGTCTATTTTCAATTATATTTTAAAAGTATTAGCTGTGAGACAAACCCCCGACTTTAACGCATTGGTAGATCACCTAAATTATGCCCTATCTGAATCGATTTCGAAAATTGTAAATTTTAAATTTTCCCGTAAAATTATGACAATTTTTCAAAAACGTGTCAATTTTTCATCGGAAGCCGTCTATCAACCGCCCTAAATTTAGCGGATGGATTTTATAGAAAAGTTTGTTCCACAATTTCTTCATTGGACCCCTAGGTTTAATTCCACTTTACCAGATTTTCCGGTTCCCCAAGAAAATTTCCCGGAAAATAAAGCTTTCCACGAGACAGTCAGAAAAGTTTATTAAAATCGCTTCGATTTTTTGTTGAAATGAAAAAATATTTAAAATGGTTAATTTTTTGAAAAAATTTTCTTCATAAAAACTCCTCGAAAATAACTTAAAAATATTTTCCCATCGTTAGATTAGAAAATTTTTCAAAAAAAATGTACAAATTTTAAAGCTTCTAGGAAATCATATCCATTTTCCTTAAAAGTCACCATTTTATTGATATTCATTATATATCGACCCCCTAAAATCAGGGGGTTGTTTTTCATGGGAAAATTTATTTTACAATTTCCTCCCTTTACCTTGAGGTTTATTTCTGCTAATTCAGATTATCCCAACCGTCAGGAAAATTACACAGAAATTGAAATTTTCCAATGACTCTCAGGAAAATTCTATAAAATCGATCAATTTTGCAAGAGACCTTTTCAATTCATTTAGGCCATTAAATTGTGTGGGTAGAGTACTACCGAGAACCATTTAGGGGACTTCGTTTGACACAAAATTATGTTCGAAAACTTACAAAGAAGCGAGGTATGAATTTGTAGAGGCAATTAGAATACCTTTTCTTTTCAGTAGCAAAGTTTGCATTTCATGTGAAAAAATTTCAAATAATTTCAATAATTTCAAGATCGCATTCGATATATTGGTTGTAGTATAGCTCAACCACCTCTGACCTTGCCAGTCCTTTCATAAACTTTTCCAAATTTTTTCTGGACTCTGGCGTATCTTTTCTGAATTTTCATTAATCTGGACATTTCCCTGGCTTGTCCCAATTTTTTAACAAACTTTGCCCAACTTTTATTGTATTTTCTGTCACTTTTCACCAATTTACAAAGTTTTCAACTACTTCCGGCCTTTTTCTCGCCATTTTCCGGTATTTTGATCGGTAAAATGGCTTGAAAAATGGGAAGAAGCTTCGAAAACAATAGGAAAGATTGAGAAAAGGATTAATGTCGGAAAAACTAATGAAAATTCAATATGAATTCCGATATATTTTGCTTATCGCGAATTAAAAAACGATTTTAAAAAAGCTTATCCAATTTGGCTAAACTTATTTTTCCCGGATAGCAGATGAGCTAAGTAAAACAATAATTTCATGGTTTCGAGATAAAAAATTATTTGAGCGAATTACGAGCCCTTTTGTAGAACATTGATTATTTTCCGGTTAATTGCGGGGTTGATTTCAATATTTTGTTTAGAAAAATCGACCCAATTTGGCTGAACTCATTTTTCTCGGATGTTGGGTTATGCTAAGGAATTTATTTTGAATAAAAATAAAGCTTTTGAGCTGTTTTAATTTGAGCGATTTTATTAGATTTTAGCTCCAATTTGAAAAATTAACTTCAATTTTACAGCTAATTGTATACGGGAATGTAAGCGGTCGCATTAGATTTTCGGATTCAAATTTCTTTACATTCAAAGAATTTCACTCAAAACAATTCATCAGGGTAAATTTCACTCAAACAATAGTTGATATACAATTCGAGAGTTCACCTATGCCCCACTTTAAAATCGGATGAAAAGTTATTATTTCATTCGGAGGATTTCACTCAAAAACATTGTAATGAAGTAAATTTTACTCAACAAAATTTATTTTTTGATACAAAATATTGCATCCGAAATCGGTATACAGAAATGTAAAAATAACATTCACAGAAATTTCACTCAAAACAATTTTGCCAAAGTGAATTTCACTCAAACAACATTTTGATATACAAAATTCGTAGTACACGTGAATCCTACTTTGTAATGGGAAAATAATATTTTAATTTCACTCCCAGTATTTCACTCAAAACAATTTGACCCAAGCCAATTTTACTTAACAAATTTTATTCACATTTCAGACAGGAAAATAATGTCAAAGAAGTGCGAAAAGCTGGTCCCAAAGCTGGGCCATTGGCGATTTAATTAGACGGTTAAGTTTAGGAGTTATCGCTATTTTACATTGAAGTACGCTAGACAAAAATTTCAGTCAAATTGTCTTCATAAAAAAATCCGTAGTCAGAAAATTTCGATTTAAATCAAGTAATGAAATGAGAGACTCGCATTGAAACAAAAGGCCCAATCTCAGGATTCAATCGTTTGATTTATTTGATTTTAACTTTAAATGAAAGCAGAGAAATCCTGTCAAGGATATCAAATATAAACTCCATTGGATTTGTCATAAAATCGGGCTTGTAACCATCCAGGAACCAGGAACTATCCTATATCAGGAATCTCGCTTTCGATTGCGATTATTTTAATTTCAATTGATAGAAGGACCGCTTCATGTTAGGAAAAAAATATCAAATGAACTGGTTCTGTAGTCAGAAAGTCTAGTTTGGAATTTAGATTGAAATTGTAGGTACAAATCAATGAAGAAATGAGTGTCGATGGGGAATAAAATTCCTTTTCTCGGTAGTCTTTTATCCGATTTGTTTCATTAATACAGAATGTCCCTAATAACTTTTGGATTTTCCTGACAAACAGTCTTCCTAAATTCTGTTAAATTATTAATTCAAAATTAAATGAACGGAAAATGAAAGGTAAGGGTGCAGAGAAAAACAACCAACCCCCGATAACCACGTAAAAAGTTTAAGGACAACGGAAAAGCTTCGTCAAAATTCCGCGGGTGATTTTTTTTTTTATTTCTAAAAATTACTTTCTGCACAATTCATTTTAGAACAGATTTGTGTCATTAGATTTTGAAAATTGTTAAGAAAATGTCTGGGAAATTGAGTTTTTCTTCAAAATGGTCCCAGAAATGAACGAGAATTTTGATTTGAATAGGCTGCCTGGACTGGGAGGAGGTTAACTGGCCTGTTTATGCCCCGAATTGGAAGATATTGATTTGGAAGTAATGTAGTTGCAATGTAAAACAATTCGATGGCCGTTTAATTTCGAGATATGGCAACTTCAATTAGTTGTTAAGATCTTCTGCACATATTCCCTGAATTTTCTCGATTTATACAATTTTTCCCGACATTTTCTCGATTTTTTCTATCAAATTCGAGAAAATTCAGAAATTGAAGGAATATCGGGTATTGTCAGAAGTCAGGGTTATTTCATTCTAATTTTAAAAAACATTTTCGAACTCTTCTTGTCTTTTTCTCATCGTCGGAATTCTCCTATTTCCATAACTTTTCACTCTCAATTCCAAAAATTGTCTGTACTTTTGGTGGACTGGGGGAGGAACTTGGTCCCGAATCATTCCCCAATTTTAAAAATTCATTTCTTTGTTAGAAACCATTCGAGGTTTTATTCAAAATTATTTAAAACTTCTCGTTCCTAGGACTCTGGTTCAAAGATTAATCCCAGACACTCCTAACATTACCGTCCGATTTAAAAAAATTTTTTTTTGATTGGAACCCCGGCGAAGTTCCATTAAAAATGATGTAAAACTTCTCGTTCCTAGGAGTCCGGTTCCAAGACAAATCCCAGAAACTTCGCAGATAAGATTTTCGGCCGCAATATTTATTTAAATAAAAATATTCGAAATCAAATTCCGAGCCTAACGATGTATCGCACCTAAGGGTATTGGGAAAATTTGAAAATTTCTTTAGAAAAGCGTAGAAAGCCTTGATGAGGATCAAATTTGGGATCTTACGAGACGCCATTTGTGCTACTAGGACAAAAAAAAAAAATTTAAACATACAATAGATCCAAGAATTGTTTAATCGATTCGTCCGCTTTCAATTCATCGACCAGCTGCTTCAATTCGGTTGCGTACGAATTCCTTAACTTATCGAATTCGGGCAGGGCTTGTTTGATTTGGTCTGATTTTCCGGCTAGGTTGTTCTTCAAATCCGTTAACCGTTCGGTTAATTTCCCCGACGACCGCTTCCAATCGGCACTAATCTCGGCACGGATCCGATCCAGAAAGCCGTTAATCGCCGTATCATCGACATGATAATCGCTCGCTAAGAAATGGGATTGATCCAAAGCGATGCGTCCAGTAAACAAATCTTTACCGTTGCTAGTCGTTTTTAAGCTAATCTCCTTTCCGGTTGTTAATTCCCCGGACACTTCCACCAACCCATGTCGGGATAAGGAGAATTTAAGGGATTGTAAACCATCAGATTTCGCATCGATAATGAATGGGGTCGCCCCGAATAACCTCGATTTCGATGAGAACAAACCTTGCTTCTTCTTTAAATCATAAGATCCATCGATATGGATCAGTTCCTCATTGAATCCGGTCGCTAACAATTCAAATTGTTCCGGACCGACAAAAGCTAGTAAACTGATCTCTTGATTCGGCCCATTCGGTAGTTGCACTGATCCGGTGACACTCAACTCCTTACGATCGATTGAAATGCCGGCATGACCATTCGCCCGGTAATTTAACCCAAATGCTGGCCCATTGATATTCACCTCTGAGGATACATTGAATCCGGGACCCTTAAAGCCAAGCTGTTGACTCGTTTTACTTGTTATCGTTATCGCTTGGCTTGGTTGTCGGAATAGATCGATTTTAAGGGTTGAAGTTGCCGTTAATGTTTCACCGTTTAATTCTGTCTGTCCCTTAACGCTGTACTTCCGTAAAAGTGGATGGGAAAAGGTGATTTCCGCTTCCCCTGCGATAACCTTATCCCTTTTCCGAGTCAAATCTCCAACGAATCCGATTTTCGTTATGTCATTCGGATTGTGTTCCTTATCGAGATAGGACGCTAGGCTCAATTCGTACCGTCCAAATAAACCACCAGACGGTACCGAATATACCGTTTCAACCCCTAAGGTACGTTTTGGTAAGATAACCGTTATGCCAGCTCCTTTCCCATTCACATGGACGCTATATTGATACTTCGATTTATCCGCTGACTGTAAATGAGTATCGAAGATGTGGCTGAACTCATATCCATTCCTGTTTGTTTCTGATTTCAATCCGAACTCATGTTGGTACCCGAATTTCCTTAAATCAACGGAAACAAGGAGTTCATGCTTGAAATTTGATTTCCCATCGTCCTTGATCGCTGATTTCACTTCGAAATTAATGCATTGAGTCTTCTCCTCACAAATCGTGTTCTTGATATGGAAATTTCGATTCGTCAGCTTAACTTCTGCGACAATATTTTTCGGGCCAAGGAATCCGTTAAAAACAACCAGATATCCGGTTTCCGTATCTTTCTCCGAATCGTATCGGGTCCGGACCAAATTAAAGCTTGCCGCCTTATTGTCGCTATCATAAACTTTAACGTTCCCTTTCCCCTCAATCACCGTTTTCGATTTCTCTTCCCGGATCGCATAATCCGCCGATCCGCTTAATATATTCTTTTCGGCGGACAGGATTTTAAAGTCGACGCCACGTCCACCCGAACCCGATTTCGATTTGATATCAATTTGAATTTGATTTAATTTCAATCGGGTCGAATCCACTGTTCCCCGGATGTAGAAGTTGTCCGTCGATTGGATGGACACTTCACCAGACGAACGGATATCGAATCCGAAAATATTCTCCGCCGTTAATTGGCCGCTATACTTTCGATCAGACAATCTCTTGTAGCCGGACGATAACTTCCATGTTGGGTACTTATCGGCAAATGATAGAATTAAATCGATTGATGGATTTGTATTTGAGAGGACGGCTGTTGATTGGAAGGAGTACTGATCCTTATTTTGCTTGATCGTTATACTGTTGGCGTAGGTGTTCTCTACCGGACGCTGTTAAAAAGAAACATAATCAATTAAGGATCATTTTTATTTGATAGGAAATTCGAGAAGTATGAAATCCGATCATCTCAAATTCGTAATTTAATTATCCGAAAGTTTATTAACGAAAGGAATTTAAATCTGTGTAGCGATCGAATTCCTTATACATAATATTCAAATCTTAAAAAACTTGGTAGGTTCTTCTGGATTCGTAATATTCCCAGTTGAATATCTCGAGAACCAGTAATTAGAACTTCATGAAACTTTGGTGGAGTGAAGAACTCACCTCATAATATTCAACTTTCTGTATTAAATTTCAGACATCTATCTTTAGAAATTACGAAGTTATGACTTAGATTGTGAAATAATGAATAATTTATATCGTCTTTTATCAAAACTCTTATCAAATTCGGAAATTTCATCAAATTCTATAAATTTAACGAACTTTGGGGACCTCTTCTAATATCTGGGTGATTAATTTTCAATTTGCCATTTTTATGACTTCAATTTTCCGACATTTACCATAATTCACTGAATTTTCGCTGAATATATAAGTAAATTAATCGTCCTATTTCCAGTTTACCTACTCTAATTCTTGATCATTGGCAATCAGTTGAGTAGCTGGAGTAGCGTAACTCATGGTTTTAAATTTCGTTCCCCCCGTTTGTGATAGACAATAGTCGCTAGTTGGCACAAAGGAAGTAAAAGAGGGTCTGCGCGGACACAATAAATACAATCTAAGCGGGGCAGGTGATGGGGGGTGACTAAAATAAAATCTTTGATGCGGACGCTTTAAATCCTTTCGCTCGTAATCGACATATCAGACAATAATCATCGATTATTTGTTTTAATTTCGTAATAGTTTCGTAATTTCGTATATTTTAGAAACTTAAAAGCTTTAGAGTTTTGAATAACAACCGAAACTTAAAGCTTTCTTTGAGCTTTCATGTTTTTAAAACGCTTTTAGAGGAAAATTTCGAATTCGATTCAAATGAGAAAGAGGTTTCAATGCGTACGACACTACATACGAAACTTAAAGCTTTCTTTGGAGCTTTAAAGATTATCGGAAGCTTTTGGAAAAAAATTTCGGTTTTTTTCGGAAAATTTCCCAAATCCGATGAAAATTAGATTCCAAATAAATAAAATAAAGTTCGAATTAAAAGCTCTTAGTGAACTTTTTAAACTTTTATAAAAGCTCTGCGGCGAATTCATTTGGTTGGAAAATAGGGTTCAATACGCAAAAAAATTATTGCCAAAAGTTGAAGTAATAAGCTTTACCGGTTTTTAAATAGATTTTTAGGCAAAAATTTCGTTAGATTCCAAATAAACGAAAGTAAAATTTCTATCAAAAGCTCTCATTGAACTTTGGTGACTTTAATAGAGTTTTTATCAGAAAATTAAATCCCAAACATGAAAATTTCTAGCCTCCTATGAACAATCATGTCCACTGAAAACAGTTAGCAGTAAAAGAGAAGTTCCATGATGGAATAAACTCCTTTCCTCACTGAAGAAAAAATGCCGGGACGCTCTTTAACAGAGTAAAACAATCCCGTGGGAGTGGGTTAATTACAGAGAGTCTCTTACCGAATACAATCGTGAAATACGAAAACTCGAAAAGAGGTTCGGGCGCTGTCTAAATTGGCTTACTAAAAATAGGCGGATGATAGTCTCAAACTCACTTTCTGGAGTCTGAAATTCTTGAAGACACTACTTGGGCTTACCAAATGCCTCAAAGGGCATTAATGCCCTCTCAAAGACAGTCCCTAACATCTTCAAATCACGTTATTATTAAATGGGCACGTTCAAGCCATAAAAATGGGCACGTTCACCTGGTGCGGACGGTATATTTCCCGCGATGTTCCAATACGAATCAGCTAGTCAAAGGTAGTCTGACATTAGGACATATTTCCTCTTTATGAGTAATCCCTTACACACGAATCAAGTGGATCCAGCTATTGGTGATGTCCAGGTTATGCTGAGGTCCTGTAGAATCAGGACCACTTTGACACAGGATGTAATATTGGCGACAGCTACTGCAAATCCTGTCTAGAGTGGTTTTAGAACAACAGGGCACGTAAGAGGTAATGTGGTGAGAGCCCTCATCGATTACAACAAATTGGTGCGAAGCAGAGGGACTGCAGGTAAATCCCAAGTAAGGGAAAGAATGCCAACCATGAATGGTGAACAAATCGAATTCAACACCTGCCGGAAAATATCCATCAAGCCCCGATGGATGTCCCCGATCATTTATAGACCTGTCGGAGACTTTGTGGCAGTACATGCGGCCTAAATCCCATAACGGGATAAAACAGGGTGCGATGAGCTCCACACCGACGGCAGCGTTCGTAGTGCTGCTTAATCTGTCTCCTCTTTACATTATCAGTGGAAAAGGAAGCTATGTTGGCGGCTTACAGAATAATGTGGGTGGGGGGAACATTCACCTTGATATACTCTTCAAATTACGAATTCTAAACCGAACGGACTGGTCGTAAAATGGGTCCAAGTTCGGAATGGGAGCCATAATCTGGTATACAAACTAATAGATTCGCCAAAACAAACTCTTGGGATAGCATGCCATCGTTTTCCAAGCAGAGATGCCAATTGTGGGACGGAGACGGGGGCTGAAATAAAGCTTTTTTTTACAAAAAATTAAATAAATAGATGAAATATTTGTGTCTAATATTCGTTCGCCCCTCCCCCCCCCCTTCCCCAAGAATTTCTTGAATTGGCGCCACTGTTCCTAGATCGAAGTCTACGCTATAGAATTCTGTATACGAGAAAGCAGCAACACTTAAGGTACTAGAGTTCTATCGGCAACTCGTACAAAACTGCCTTATTGTCGTAGACGACCTAAGCCAATTCAACAAGGTTGAACTAATATGGATCCCGGGGCCACGATAGGTACAGAACCAAGGCAAGATAGGAACAGGATCCCATATCTTTTCCGAACAAGAAGTTGAGCTTCCTGAATACTGTTTCCTAATCAGCACGACCTATAGTTTACCAAGAAAAGTCAGGAAAGCCAGGAAGAAATATAGAAGTAGAACTTGCAAGAAGCTAGGAGATGGGGAGGGCTGATGAAGGTTTGGGAACAAATCAGAAAAATCTGAAAAAGAAAGATCTGTGCTCGTTCCCTGAGTTTGGTAAAACAAATTTTACCGGCTTTCCTGAAGATATCTCATTGAAAGATTACACCCAGATTACACTTTAGGCAATTAGGCAGAATTAGGCAATTTCATGTGTAGACGAAATTTCTCGAGAGAGAAAATTTTTGAGATTTTTTACTAGACATTTTCGTAGGGTAAAGTCCTGCCATCCTGTTCTAAGGATCGAATTAATGATCACTGGAGAATAGCTGTACCAATTTTCAGACATCTAGCTTTCGAAATTACCGAGTTATGACGTAGATTTTGAAATAATAAATATTTTATCAATTTGACAAGTCATGCGATCGGTAAATTTCAAACTTTAATTACTCGAAATTTTCTTAGGAAAAGTGTAGAAAACCTCTTCGAAGCAACGACTTGACCATCTTTGAGGAATACCTCTACCAAATTTGAGACTTATAACTTTGGAAATTACAGAGTTATGACTTAGATTTCTTAGTTATGAAATTTTATTTAATCAATTTGACCAATCTTTCGTTTGGTAAATTTCAAAATTTAATTACTCGAAATTTTCGTAGGAAAAGTGTAGAAAACCTGTTTTAAGGATCGAACTAACGATCCATCAGGACTATCTCCACCAAATTTCAGAGATCTTGCTTAAGAAATACTTGAGTTAAGACATAGATTTTGAAATAATGAATATTATAGTTAATCAATTTGACAAGTCCCGCGTTCGGTAAATTTCATAATTTAATTACTCGAAATTTTCGTATGGAAGTCGTAGTAATCCTATTCTAAGGATCGAATTGTAGATCCTTCAAGAATATCTACAACAAATTTCGGTCTACAAATATCCGAATTATTTGATCCGATTTCATACATCCGGTGTCTGAAAAGCGAAATAAAAATTACCGATGATTTGATCGAAAATTCGATATTTTCCGCATTGCTAAACGGTGTTTTAATAACCGAATGTAACGCAATCTCCTTCCCTTCAACAGTTGTTAAATCACCGTTAAATTGGATAACTTTCCCTGGGCCATAAACAATTCGAACCGTACCGGTATTTGCGACCTTCTCATCATCCGTATCATGGGTATATGAACCATCAACGGTTATTGGATCGGATTTGGGTACGATAATTTTTAAATTACCGTTACCGCTATGACTATTCCCTTTTACCGTTGTTGTAACCGAGAACAGTGAGTCCTTCAGTTGAAGGGAACCGGTAATATCGGTTTCGTAGAAACCGTTCTCCACTTGCGGTTGAAGGAATTTACCGTTCGAACGGAACGTAACCGATGTGAAGTCGGTGTTAGGGATTTTTAAATCAGCTACCGTTTCGTAGGTGGTCGGTTTCCCTCGACCACCTAACCGGTAATTACCCGATTCGGAAAACTCATATTTCTGTCCGTAATTTGATTTAATGTCGTAAACAGCATGCTTCGAACAGTACTCATCTACGGTAACCGTTAACCTGAATGGATCCGGTATATAATCAGATTTAACGGTTAAATCAACCGAACCGCTACGATACTCTCCGGTTTTACTATCCCCATGTTTCGCTAGTAGCGTCACCGATACTTTTCGATCATCTAGCGACTTGTAGGTGAACTCATGATTTGTTTTGAAATATTTTTTCACCCAATCACCGTCCGTTAATTGACCGGTAAATTTCACCGAAGCGGTTTTTTGATCCGGTTGCGTTAAGGTTAATAGATATAGAACATCAGCGGTGGCCGGTGTTGATTTTAATCGTGCGTCACGGTTTAATTCACCGTTAATTCGCTGTTGGCTAGGTAATTTCAATTCAAATTTCCCATGGATTTTACCGTTATCCGGTTCAGAACCGGTTTTTGATAAACTGACGGTAAAATCATATCGGTCCGAGAAGATGATTAAATTATTACTTAAAGAAAATAAAGAAAGGTTAATATTTGAAATTTAACGGTTTTTCATTACTTACTTGCTATTCAAATCATTTTCCGTTACATGATTTTTCGTTTCAAATGTGATAACTTTACTCTTATCGTTACCGAAATCGTAAAAGAAATCGTTCTTAATTTCATAATTCGGTTTATCGATTTTAAATTTCGTTTCCGTTTTCAGTTTTCGGGTGAACTGTTTGAAATCGATGATGAAATCAGCGGAACCGACACCTTTCGTTGATTCAAATGTACCATCCCCACTTAACACATCCTTTACATTTCCGGCTATCGTTCCGGTTTTCTTATCTCCGGCAATTTGTAATTTAAAATCGTACGTTACCAATTCAACGTTACTCTGCGTTAATTTAAAGTTCGATTTTGAATCACTTCCGGTTGTAAGTAAGCCGAATATGAATCTAGAAAATGGAAGGAGATTTAATTTCGAATTTTATTTCGAGATGGTAAATCGAATTACTTGTAGGGTATTTGTTTATCGGATAACTGCAACGCCCCATTCAAATTGACTTCGGCTTCCTTCGCCGATTTTCGGGATACGAACCCATTCAAATCGGCCTGTAACCCTACGGACGTCGTTAACTTATTCACCAACTTCGATCTGTCATTTTCAATTTCCCGCTTCGAAATTAACTTCAAGGTGTGCGCATTGTAAAGAGCACCGAACGTTACGTCATATTCCCCAAATTGTCGGGTATTTAATTTAACCGTTAAATCCGAACCGATTTTAAATTTATTAAACGAAATTTCAGCGTCGTACTTAATCAAATTCTTATCATATTCTCCGGAAATTTGACTTTTAATCGGTACCGTTGGAGCGTTAATTCTACTGTTAAATTTCAACGCCGCCAAATTTCCATTTTTCGTATATTCGTATTCGGTTAACGCTTCGAACCGTTTGGTGGTTGATTCCAAATCCGGTCCGTAGACGAAGATAACGTTATTCCGGAACTGAAATTAAATTGTAACGGTTAAAAATGTTCAGAAATTTCGATTTATAAAACTCACTTTATTCTCATTCCGAATATCAACCTCTAACGCAACGCGTCCATTAGCTAAATCATGGAAATTACTGGTTACGCTTAAGTCTAAATTCACGAAATTCTTTTCGAATTGGAAGAATCCTTTCGCCTGTCCTTTCTGATAACTCCGGACAAGATTAACATCCCCATCAATTCGTCCTGCCGACCAATCGATCCATCCGTTCAATTGGAACGGATCCGGATGATTGGTGGCTACTAATTGAATCCGATCGAAGGTGTATCTCGTTTTCGGACCGGACGGTTCTTCAATAATCTTCCCAGTCACCTTGTATCCGAATATTGAATCCTCATTATGGCCGGGTCGTTGATAGACAATGATTGGGGTGTATTCCCGACGTTGTGCCGTTCCCGATTTACTATACCCGATTTTAAGTAGATACTGTTCCGGGCCAGATGTCCCCTTCGCATACCCAACCAATTCATTCGGACTGTTCGTTAATCCCGCTTCCAATAAAACGTTACGGATCGGCGATTCAAGTGTTGCCCGGACAAATATCGATGGTTCGGTGGCCGCTTCCAATTTCAACGATGTCCGTTGTCCTTTCGATGTATCGAATACGGCGAGAACGGTTTGATGGCGTGGATTCTTATCGTCAATCGATAGATGGAAGGTGTACGATTCGACCGTTTCCAAACGGATATAGGCTTTGTTGATGCCGTTTAGTGGGAATGGGGCGACACCTGCGGATCCGGGGAGCGTTGCCACCACACCACCGCAAAATGTTACGCCGATTACGGAGGATAGTTGATCGAAACAACCACTGTACTCATGTCTGCGGAAATATCAATGAATTGAATTATTTGTCGCAATTTTCATTCCAATTTCAGAGATATAGCTTTCGAACTTATGGAGTTATTACTAAGATTTAGAAATTCTGAATATTTTATATAGGAAATTTCTCCAAATCATAGACACTTTGACCTTCACCTAAATTCGGGGGTTGCCTTTTTTTAAAATTTTGAGAAACTACTTTGTTCATTATTTACTTGGGAACAATTTTGCGTTATTAGATTTTCCCCGTTCCGAAGAAAATTTTTGGAAAATTCGATATTTCTACAGAACGGTTGTAGTCATTTAGGTAAACGGTAAAAAATATCGATATTTGATCGGGATTTCCCGATCATTTTCTTCGAATCGAGAAAATTCTAATGACACAGAAAGTTCATAAATTAGTCGAGGAAAAATAACAAAATTTAAAAACTAAACTTTTCGTATAAAAGCTCCGCAAAAACCTTAAAGCTCAATGAAAGCTTTATTTTTCTAACACAAATTTTAACGTTTAAAAGTCGATTTTCGAGCTAAATAACGCTCCAATTAAGAAAAGTTAAAATCAATATTTTTATTGGCTTTTTCGAAATATTTGAATATCGGCTAACTCGACATTTAATCGGGATTTCCCGACTATTTCATTCAGACCGAAGAAAATTTAGTGACGCAGAAAGTTCGTAAAATAGTTAAGGAAAAATATAAAAATTAAAAAAGTGAACTTTTCCTGTAAAAGCTCCACTCAGACTTAAAAGCTCAGTTAAAACTTTAAGTTTTGGACCGAATTCTTTAGATTTTAAAATCTAATTTCCATTGAGGTACCGACAATTTAACGCAATTTCAAATTTCTAAATTGAAAACTAGAAAATTTTGGAAAGCTCATCGAAAGCTTAAAGTTAAAATTTTATTTTATACATTTTGAAATCTAAATTTTATCCGATTCGTTAAATTTCTGTAAAATAGAAAGTTTTCCCAGAATACTTTTCCAAATAATTAAAAGCTCTAATAGAGCTTTGAGTTTTGGGCCGAATTTGTAACGTTTTGAATTTTATTTTCCGGTAGATTTCTAGAATATCTGTAACAAGTTCGATATTCACGAAGTGAATTTGACAATATATCATGCGTTCGGTTAATTTCAGAATTTAATTACCCGAAATTAGTCATTTTTTTCTGGTGTTCTTGAATCAAGCTGCCTCGTTGGTGGACCCTGGTAACAGGTGAGGTGATTCAGGGTTGGGAAGCATTCCATGCTGGCTAATAGACAGTTTGTCCCAAGCCAAGGTGGAACTCATGTGCCGAAGGCTGCGTGGCTGAGGGGGTGCTCAGTTCTAAGCAGGCGGACCCCAGATACCGGGCGACCTCCGCCTTAAATTATTGCCTCGTGACCACGGTAGCCTGGGCTAACACCCCAGTTGGGACGCTGTGGTTGCTGACCTTTACCATTCCCAACCCAAGCTAAGGTGTGTCGCATACGCCGAAAGCTGCATGGCTGAGGGGAATTGCTCAGTTCTTAGTATGTGGACTCCAAGTACCGGGCGACCTCTGGTTTATAGTAGCCTTATCTCGACATCAGGGGCTCTGTCGAGACGGACCCAAATTTCCTGCGGTACTCGTGAACCCGAAAACCACATGGCGGCGAACAGTCGTCGAAGAAGCCAGAGCAGAAGGGAAGGAGTGGAACGAAGTGAAGGCTCT
>JANTOP010009906.1:0-15583 GCA_027564815.1 Symmerus nobilis
TTTTCTTCAAGAGGGAAAATTTCTTATATCACAGATATATACATTTTCTATTTTCTTCTGCCTTCGAATAATTCTAATGAAATTTTGATTTCCTTGTTATTTGTATATTTAATTTGACTTATTTTCTAACGAATTTTAATAATTAATTTTGGGAATTACAATGCTCCTGTAGATATGAGATATCTTAAGTGATAGCGCGAGCTATCACGTCGTACCCCGAACTTCCATAATTTCGTCAATTACAAATTTTATATCAAATAACCAACCCAGTTTTATTAATATTTTATATTAACATTCTCGCTACTTTCATTGTGAATAATCTAATGAAAATTTATTTAAAAAAGATAACAATTATTCAAATTTATCACGTTGAAACTTTCAAGTTATGCAAATCGAATATAAAATAACTAACAAAATCTAACAACTTTTAGAAATTTTAGGATAGTCCCGCTTTGATAAGGCCCGCGATTTATTATAAATTTTTCAATTTTTCGTTACTAATTATTACTTATTACTTGACCAGTGGCGTGCAGTCTAATGCGCAGAGCACACCTGTAATATCGACAAAATCGCAACCAATTTTTATTGTTGCAAATTACTAACTAAAATTATTTTATTTAATAACTTTGAACTATTTTACCAAATTTTATATCAACTTCAGATTGAATTTTAAGAAGGAGAGGTGCTAAAAAAATGTTCAAAATCTGGCCTATAATATGGTCCTCTTATCTGGGGATTCTTCCGATCATTAAAAGATATGTAGTACTTGAAGTTTTGTTTTCTATTATCTTTACTCTCCATCGACGTGGCGGTATCGTATCGGATAAGAATTTATACGCCTTGAAATTTATTTTCCATTCTAACAGTTTAAAATTAGTGAAATTGATGGTTTTCTGAAAAAGCTTAAAGAAAGTTCCAAACGCTCATTTAAAGCTTTTAATTAAAATATTACTTTAGGCCACATGAAATCTAATTTTTCTCCCAATAATTAAATTAAAATGAAATCCGAAATTTTCCGAAATCCGAAAATTAAAAGTTGCAGGCGTATTTCATATTTCGGTTTGAAATTTACGCGTTTTAAAACTTATTTTCTATCCTTATAATTTAACGTTATTGAAATTTAAAATTGTCTGAAACGAGCTTTAAGAAACTTAAAAAAAACTTATCCAAAGCTTAATTAAAATACTATTTTATTAATCATCAAATTTATTTTATCTCTCGATAAATAAATTTAAACGAAATCGGAAACTTTCGTGAAAAGCTCTTTGGAGAATTAAATTTTCTACAATCATCTACATTCTTGTATAATGAATTCTGAATGAAGGCAAATTATCATGGAGGAATTCATTGTACTTGCTTGCCCTTTCTAGAGAAATTCATCGGCCTGAAACTTTGCATAAATGTATGCCTTCAATTAGTTTTCGATATTTTCGAAGCATTTTCTTTTTGGGAATATTTGAAATTTCGTGAAAGGAACGATATCTGGAGAGAAAATAGATTTTACAATGTAAAAAATCAAGTTCGAAACATTAAGCTTTCTTTTAGCTTACAATGGGCTGTGAAAGCTTTTAGCCAAAATTTCAAATTTTATTGTATCTAAATTTAATGAATCAAATAAAAATTGAATTCCATATTATATAAAATTAAATTTGAATTTTAAGCTTTCAAAGAGCTTTCGAGATTTTTGAAGCTTTTTGGGAAAATTGGAAATTTCGTAAAAGTATCGATATTTGGATGGAAAATAGATTTTAAATCATAAAAAAAATGATTCGGAAAATAAAGTTTTCTGGGAGCTTTTTGTTTGTATAGCATTTGTACGAAAAATTAAAATTTATCTGTGCGAGCCTTTATAAATTACTGATTTTTCATAGATAAATTTCAACTTTTCCGAAATATTTAAATTTTGTATTTTTAGCTAACTGTCAAAGCAACTTTGTGCGTCTTTACATTTTTTTTTCGCTCCAAGAGAATGGACTCTAGTAATAGCACTAGTAATGTTCCCTTGAATTAAAAAATAAAAATTAAATAAAAAAGGCATTTTGTTAAGGGGTTATAAAACGCTGCACTCCTTATGGAGATGTTGTTGACCGCACGCCGCTTTAATTAAAAATATATTTAATTTCATTAATTAGGCCAATAATAAAGGAAGATACGACGTATTTTGAAAGTCAATGGTGTTTAAATTTAAGGAAATATAAAACGTCATTCAAATTGGCGTAATTAAATTTTATAATTCAGAAAAAGGGTTATTGTTTCGAATAAGTTGACTCTTCACTTAAATACTGTTTTGTTAAACACTTTCCCATTTTGGTATGTGAGCAATTCAAGATTTGTTCCAACTACCTCTAAATGCTCAATTTTTCCGATTTTTTCAGGAATCTTTCCAATTTTATGTCGATTGATTGAAAAAGGGCAAATAGTCCGGACTGGTTGTCGGGGGCTGGACTAGAGTGGAGACTTGAGCAGGGAGAAACCTCTAGACCTTGAATTGGAGCAAGATTTCTATAATTTTTCTTTATATCTGTATTTCTATTTATATGAAATTATATTTGAAGCTAAATTTGTTATGGGTTAATTTCTTAATTGTATCTCTTTCAGACGCAAATTTCCAAATCGCAATTTCTATTAAATAAAATCTCATTTTCAATATCGCATTCATCCCACAGAAAATCTAATCGACTTAATCAGCTATTCCTTGTGCCACTAGATTATTATCATCATTATCTTAATGAAATATTGCAAATAAATAATTTTAAATGAGAAGCCCACACAATCTACTAATAGATTTCTTAACATTGACGATATTTGAAGTACAAGCATATCAACCAATTCCATAGTCCTTTTCATTTTAATAATAAATTTTATGTTCCTTCAAAATATTATTTAAAAGAAATGTAATATTTTTATATGTCAGAATGTCAAATGTTACAGAGGGTTTTAACTTAAATTTAATGTCTTACTTTAAATTAGGTTGGTGCTCGATACTTATTTAAAATATAGGGGATATGTAGGTAGGAATAGGAATAGGAAAAAGATAGGTATGTCTACTGTAATACATACTTATATACGGTTTATTAGATATTTGAAACATTTTTTTCGTCTGTTAATTAGTTTTAAATAAAAATTTAACGTTCTCTGGTTATACTTCGAATATATTCTCCATAAATTTTATGATATTTTGAAAAAAAAAAAATTAAGATCAATTAAAAATGGGTAATATTTCGAGTAGTTATATTGTTTGGGGGAGTCGAGAGATTAATAGGTTTTAGAAGAGTTAATTGGATTTTTCTTTCCCTTTTTTTCCACAAAATTAGTATATAATACTAAACAAATACTACCAATTTTACTAGATATTCATCTAACTAAACGTCTGCGTGGAATGCTAACAAAACGATAATAACAAACAACATTTCATACCAGACGATGTTGATGGATTGATGGACAGACATAGTAATAGACGTTCTTTTTCACTGAAATAAATCCGAAAAAAAGTGTGTGAAAAATCGGGGGTTTTCCATATCGTATTCAAACGAATCTAATGTCTAATGGGAAGTCAATTTAATCTAACTTATCAAGGTATACACTTATATCTGTTTCATGTCCATTTAATAAATTTTTTAATTTTTATAGAATTACTAATTTAATTATGCTAAAATTTTCAAGTTCCGTATTGCTAATGGAGCGAACATGAAATTATCTTCAAGTGTTTTTACACAGAAAAAATAAATTTCTACAAAATTATATTATTAATCAAATAATTTAAAAAATGAATGACGTTAATTAAGTAAATGACTTGTATATATATACACACATTATATAGGCATATATATCTCATTATGCATAAATATATTAATTAAAACTGCTTTTAATCAATAATTACTAAAATATTTTTCTTTATTTATATTCTGAGAAAAACCAGAACAAATTAATAATAACACATTTTATAATTTACAATTAATAATATTACTCGTTTCATCTTGAGTACATTCATAATAAACGAGATTTTCAGATCCACTTTTACAGTCCGTTTCAAATTAATAGACTCACCACAATATTCTTGTGAAATCATAATGAAATTGTGGTTGTGTGTTTAAATTAAAATAGAGATGAAAGTTAAGGTGGATCTACTCAAATGAACTACACTGTACATGCTTAATATTTATATGATATATTTTTACTTTTATTTTCCAGCTGAATGTGTTGCCCAACCACGTTTATTTTCAGACCTTTTCCATGAAAAGGTTATCTTTCTGTTGGCCACTCATCGTCTTTTAAAATTAAAGAATTACGAATAACTTGCGGGTATGAATAACTTTTCTTTTTAATTTATTCGGTTGTATTGTGGAATGTTATAAATATTTACGAATATGTACCTATTTATACGCTTGAAACAATCGTTTATTATCAGTTTTCTAATCAAAACCAAATAAATTAATTTTCTGTAACGGTTAAGTATGCATATTGACACCCATTATCGTGATAATTACTATATTTTATATAGCAATTCTTGTTAGTTTATTAAATTAAATATAATTGCTAATCTTTTGTTTTCTTTATGTTATCAGCACCGATATATCGTTTAAACATCTCTTTAGGAAAAAAAAGATGAAAGGAAGTATTTCAATAACTATCCATATTTTATTTTGTAATGATTTTGAAAGAATTTTTTTCACAATATTTTTGTTTTTCAAACGATTTATTTATTTGTTTCATTAAATATTTGGTGATAACAGATCTCGAAAATAGTTTTGAAAAGGTAACTACAAATGAATAATATCAGGATTTTTTATATCCCTCTTGACTTAACGCTACAGATAAGGTAATACACTAATTAAATTAAACTGAACGTATTGCCTAATAAATATACTAAAATTTAACTGTTTTCGAATTTTGGATAATTTATTTAAATTTAACAATATCATGGGGACTTATAACTTACACCAGTTTTTTACATAAAATTGCGATAAATTATATAGGTATATTTTTAGTGAAAGAGCTGTAAATCAAATGCATCATATACCATATTATGTTAAATAAATATCGTAATAATACATATATATCTAATTAAGGTAGAAGTTCCTACTATGATACTGGCAGTTACTATTGCAAACTGTATTGTCCAAAAAATATATTAAAGAAGGGAATGAATTCCAACTCGTAAAATTGAATTGAATAACAAATTAAGGATGTGTTGAGGGTTATTTAGTATGAATTTGAAAGTAATAATGAAACTAATTTTTTTTTTTTTTTTTTTTTTTTTTTTTATCAGCCTGTTGAAGTCCACTGCTGAACATAGGCCTCCCTCAAGATTCATTGGGGGGTATTTGGTCTTAATTCACCACGCTGACTAATGCGGGTTGGTGAATGAAACTAATTCTTAAAGTCGATTTTGTCTTCCACTATATTTATAGATTGGTAGATTTTAATGATTAAAAGTATAAAAATGAAATACATTTTCAAATCAATATGGTGCCCGGAACATTTGAAAGGACAAATTGCTTGAGCATTATACATTAAAGGCAAAGAAAATTCATATAATATGTACGAGACATTGCTAGTGGTTTGAGATGGGTTATAACAAGTATTTCTTGTTAGCAGCTAATCTTGCTAATGCCAATCAAAAATAATAATGTTAATTTAACAGGTTGAAATTAGCAGTTGCTAATATTTATAGTTTCTAAACATAACATTGATTACATTGATTGATTTGATTACATTTTAACTTTCAAATCTTATTATTAGCAATTACCAATATTAGCATTAACAACATTGTTCTTAGTTGTTAGCAAAAACTATTATATTTTAATCAACTGTTAATATAATTTAATGCTAATGCTAATAGTAAGTAGTGGGGAAGAGAAAGCTGATAGAGGATGAGTATTTGTGGTTAGGGACGTGGGAGGGATTGATGTTAGTCAAAGCCGAGTTAAGCCGAACTTTACCGATGCGAAAATTTTGAACTTTATTGAACTAAGGCACCACCCAAGGTAAAAATTCGAATTTTTTATTGTTTTTCATTGTCTGAGAGATTGAAGGGATTGGCTTTTTGTACAATTCACGAATTGCCCCATGCAAATCAGACGAATAGTTAGTTTTTTATTTGCTGTCAAACAGGTTGAAAGATGGAGTTTTAAGAAAAACGCGTTCAAAGTTTAGTGATAATTCATATTTTGAGAAAAATCAGGTGGAAACGTCCACCAATTTTGCCGCCAAAATAAACGTCAGTATGATGGTGTCTATCATCATGGAAAGAAATATGATATTTATATTATTTTCTAAATTTCAGAAATACCTTTTCTCAAATTTTTAAATTTATAATGATTTATTTAAAAATAGAAAAAACATGTTAGGCATTAGGGGTGAGATCTAAGTATGTCAGATATATTGGGTCAAACCCTTAATTTGAGATAATTTCTGGATAACATTTACGTTGAATATTTATCTATGGAACTCGTATTACAGCTGCTATCTCTAGAGATGATCTCTATCGCTAGAGATGGTGATACAGGCGTCATAATTTAAAATGTAGAGATTTTTGAACTAAATTTCAAGTGGGTATTATATTCGGAGATCGAATTAATTGCAATGTTTGCCACAACAACAACTTTTTATTTAGTAAGCTATATGGATGACAATTATAAACTAATAATAAAAATTTGAATAAAGTATATTTGTTAATCAAATTTAGGTTTACAAAAATAAAAATGAGGAAAACTAAAGTTATTGTTAGACCAAAAACAAATTCTGAACGACGTGATGTTAATTTAAAAATAAACTTAGGGTGTGCGCATAAATTTAAAATTTATTTACATAATAAATTTAAGATAAGGTAAACAATCGGCAGCTTTAATATATGACCTAATTTTAAGATTGTTAGTAAATTTAATAAAATGAGATGATAGTTCATAAGACAGAAACGACCCGTATATGGGACATTTAACTTAAATTATATAAAAATAATTATAATATCTATTTAGAAAGGGTTATTCAATATGTGTGATATGATTTCCGATAGAGATAGCCGCCATATTTACTTCTAAATTTTGTTTAGTTGAATATAGTAAGGTATACTGATTAATTATTATGGAAAGTTGATATGCCGGAAAGTATGCTAGGTATTTGCCACCGATCAGTGACAATAATTTTTTACTCTCCAAATTAACATAACATTGCTTTGAGCGGAAAGTGGTTTAAACAGGTTAGGTACGATCCAAACTGACATCGCAACGATCAGTTTATGAAAGGAACAATTCAACAATTCAATTAATTCAAAAAATGTTTCACTCATTTGGCCAGCTCAGCTCGTTCGTTACAATTGTACACTGAAAAAAAATCATCGATATTATCACGTCAAGATTTGAAGAAAATATTCCTAAATATTTCACATCAGTGGACCTGCTTTGTTTAACTTAAATTTTATAGGAAAGTAATTTCTGATTGGTTGTCGAACAGATATAATTGCTTATACATGCTATAAAAGTGACAGTCAACTTGCCCGAGAAATACTTTCCATATTTTGACTTGACAATAGTACAACAATGAATTTAATTAACCTAAATTGTTCTCGTTTTATTTACTTTTGAAATCCTATCACACCTGCTGAAATAACTTTTATTTGTATGTATATGTATAATAAATATGACATAATATACGATTAACTTAAGGGTATATCCTAAATAAAAACTTTAATTAAAATAAAATCAATACAATTTGTTACAGAATATTAAAAAAAAATGGAATATTGTATAAGTTTATTTTGTAAATTTTCAAAAAATTGACCCCTATAATACGTATTATGCATTATTACATATAAACTTTATTTTTATTCTGCATAATGCGGATTTTTCTACTCGGATCATATCGATAGAAAAAAATCGACAAATTTATTATAATTTTACATAAATAATTTCAATATTTTTATGTAGTTAGTTGTAGAGAAAAATGTGCTGATTTAAATTTTCTCATTAAAAGATAAGCGATGAGGTGATTTATTGCTTATTCCTTTCATTCCCCGGATATGTATAATATATATTTACAATTAAATAAAAATAATGAAAGCAATTTATATTATATATAAATTATTTCAAAAAATATTTAAAAAATAATTCAAATTTATAGCGATCACCTAAAGATAATTTATTCACTTTTTCCTGCAAAATTGTATAATCATATAGGCGGGGATAACGTGCGTTAAAAAATTTTCATTTCTAAACAATTAATTCTTTTGTTTTGCAATATGAAATTGAAGTGAAATGCATTATGCATACCATTTTTCCATTTAATTCCAAATTAAATAATATAATTGATGCACTTTTAAAATGTGCATCTCAAAACGAATATGTTTATAGTGGACGGCGATATAAATGCAGATAATACATTTCCTTCATTTATTTACATACTTTTAAGTTAATAATCTATTTAACGATTATTTCTGAGAATTCCCGTACATATAATATTAAATAAAAAGTAATAAATATGTGATGTACAATTTAAAACAAACAGAAATCCCATTAGAATGTTGGATCACACACAACATCATAATTATTTCACTCGACGAGGTTGTTGAAATTAAAACTCATTAGTATAACAGAAGTGTAGTATTAAACCACCAAAAAGAAAAAAAAAAGAAATGAAAAAATAATACTGAAAATGAAGACTCTCAAACACACATTTCATGTACATGGTAATAATGTGCATATAATCCCATCAGTTATAAATGCACCTCTCACCCATCATTATAATCTTTGGTCTACTAAGATAGTGGATTTAAAATGTATTTTATTAAATGGAAATTCATCATAAAGTAAATGAAAATTATATGTGTGTATATGATTACCTTACAATGGGGGGGTTACAAAAGAAAATATTATGTCGTATAAGATATGAAGTATTACATGATATTATAGGGTTGCCAAGGGTTGTCTAATTTAGAAGTTCTTGAAATTTTTAAGAGTTAGAAAGCTTTGACACGAATACGATCATCTAAAAAACCTTTCCTCGTCCATACCCCCCTCACACAGAAATATTGAATGTCTATACTCAGAAATGTTCAACTAATAATAATATTGGAGTTTACTTCAAAAAATTAATAATTTAACCCAATGTAAAATGTATCCCTTGTAGAAACCGTATAAGGGTATTCTAAAGGCTCAAATTAATTTCCCTCACTATCTTATAGCTCTAGTATGGAAGGCCGATATGATTCTCTGTAGTACGGTCATGATATATTGTTCACGCAGAAAAATGGCACCTTTAAAAGCCCAAAATTTAAAATAAAAGCTTTCATCTTCGCTTAAATAGGGAGTACAATTTCTGTACTATATCACATGTATTATATAGTATGAAATTCCAAATATAAGAATATGTAAAAATCAAGGGAACTTATAATAATTATAATAATTAGGCAATTGTGACTGGGCCTTTTAATTATTTACCTATTTCCTGCTAAATGTTGTTATTGAAACTTATCAGGGGGTGCTTGGACATTTCGGGATGTAGTGTAGATTTTATTTCATGGAAATCACACCTAAGCCCGGTTGAGAATTCATTAAAAAAATGTGACATTCAATAAATTACCCTGCCAATATCGTCATTAAAAATTAACTAAAAGAACATGACCCAAACTTTCCTCTGGTTCCTATTTTTACTGGTTCATTTTAAAATATATTTACTAATTGATAAAATGCCTGCCTTTTCTGAAACTAATGCATATTTCATATTTCTTTGCATATTTTATATTTATTATATTGCCAAACTAGTTATTTTTTAACAATTTTTGATTTTTGTTTTACAAAAACGCCGTGTCGGAAGAAGAACGTCATAAATCGCTGACAGAAACCAACTTTTCAGGACGAGTAAATTAAGTTTTTCAAAAATTTGAATTGCGTATAACATCTTCATTATTAGGGTTTAAGATCTTAATTTTGCTTTATTATCGTCATGATTCAGTGGTCAGATTTCCAAGATTTTTAAAAAATTAATTAGATTTATCAAAAATTTTGCACTTCTGACTCTTCTTCCAACACGGCAAAAAAACTAAAATTTTAAATCAACCTCGATAACACAAATGTACAAAATTGGAAAATAAAAAAAAAATTGGACTGGACTGGGTGGTTTTAGTTAATTAGGAGTCACTGATCATAATTCCATCATTAGTTTTTATCCTGCATGTCAAATTTTTGAGAAAATTGGGTAGAAATATGACGATTTTTCCATGTATCTTTGCTCGCAATTCAATTTTGTTTTCGATATAACACTGTTTCCATATAATACGCTACGAATTAACCGTGTCATAGGGGGCATACCTGTATATAAATGTATTTCTCGATTGAAATATGATTTAGTTCTTGTTTATAAATATGTTTGAATTCAATTGATCAAAATTTGAAAGCTTTTTTTTGAAAAAATTCACTTCTTTGGAAGCATTTTTTTCCGAAATGTGACGTGTAGAAGAAAAACTAATGATGCCATCGTGTTCAGCATACCAGAATTATCAAAATCCACCTAGTCTGTGCTCATTTTTTTTTAGTGTACAACTGTGTAATTAATTATAATCGTTTTTGAATTTAAAAGAAAATATTTAAATAAGAAAAAAGTCTCATAATGCACTCTAGCTAGACTTTTCCCGAAAAAATCATCTTACTCCACTTTATACCAATGTCCGGAGTTAAAAATAGAAAAATTCTCAAATACAATCATCGTGATTAATTTCTGGAATGAAAATCTTTTGGAGATAATAAGACAATCCCCAACAATATATTAGAATTAAAAATTTAAGAGGAAATGAGAGTCCTCGTTGAAATTTCATTATAAATATGAATATGCAACCAACCCTATTCGGATGAGAAAAACTTGAGGTTTATTTTGGTTTTTAATCCAACCATATACGACACATCTTTCTACACACGGAACTTATTCACTTACTGAAATAAGTATGAGGATTTTAGAGATTTTTTTTGTAGGTAAGGCCTGGTTATGCGTATACTAGAAAATCTTTTAGAGCGAAAAATCATGTATAATAGTAATTTTATTTAATAATATTATTTAGTATATCATGTGAAGTAACATTTTAAAATTATGTCGGAAAAAATATTATATTAATCGAGCTAAAGGAAAAACGATTACAATTAATGAGATGATTAAACATCAAGCAGAAACAGATGGGTATGTGTGTTAATTTTAATTTTATTTTTTTTTTGTACGTAGGAATTATTCGTATGTTAAATTACATTTACTTGTAATGTTGTGTGTATTGGGTTAGTGAACTTTATTGGGATGTCATAGATGAGAAAAAGAGTTTTGTTCCCAAGAATTACAATATATTGTTTTTTTTTATATTATTTATGGTGTCAATTTAACATTTTTATAGGCCTACTCGGTAATGGATATGGTGAAAGTTGTGCATGACGTATACGAAAAAAATAACTATCACTCGGAAATATTTGGTTGAATTTTTTAATGTTCATACCCAATACGGTACCGACTTATACGATTTTTATTAGAAGTAAAAAAAAAATAATAATAAATTTTATGACGCCTCCTAAAAAATAATTGTTAATAAGTTAAATGGTTTTTTGATAATTAAACGATGCGGTTATGACATATCCACGATAAAGAAATACTTAGAAATAAGTATAAGGAGTTATGGTATAATTTTTGAAAGTTTTATATACTTCGACCCATCATAACTTGGTTATAGTTAATGATTTCCAATAAGAACAGTAGTAAATCAGTAAAACAATCCGAAAAAATTAAATAGTAAGCTGGGCCCGCTTTACATTACTCAAATTCATTTTCTTTGTACTATTTTTTTAGGATAATACCTACCAACTAAAAGCTACTCGTTTTTCATTCCTCGATATAAAAATTACCTACAATTTCTTGTTCCTGTCAATTAATAATATTACCCGTTTATAATATTATTTTTTATGATCTTTTTTTACAAAATATATTATTATCGCTCCACATTCATTTAATATAAATATTATCGTTTGAAGTGCAATATGAAAAACCAATGGATTGGTAGGCGTATCATAAACCGACAAACAGCCTACAGGCCATATCAAAACTGATAAAAACTGATAAAATGGCTAGTATAAACAAAAAAAGAGTAGGAAGAAAAAACAAATATATAAATCCATTTATAAATATAGGAATATGAAAAGTATATCACATTATGATAAGTTGTATTATACGTTTATCGAAGCATATACTAGAAGGTATTACTTTAACCTTACGATACCTAAATATTATTTACAATACGATACTATAGGCGTATAAATGCAACATTTTATGGAGCCATAGAGTGTACTATGTATAAAAAACCGCATGAACGTTCAATTTAATAGTTACGTACATAAAAAACAACAGTATTATCAGACGTAAAATATTTATTTATGTTTCTATCATAAATAAGGGTTACCGAAAGTTTTTAGAACAGTCGGGGAATTTCATTAAAATTTGATTGAAGAAACTTATTGGGATCAGATCAGATCAGTTCGGGTAGGGGTTCAACGCTGAACGCTAAGAACTCCTGGTACCTAGACACTATGGTCCGTTGTACATGACCAGTCATCATTTCTGATTCTACACAGTCACTCTGAAGTTAGTTTTCATCCTAGCTAAAATTGCCACAATCATTGTAACCTTAAGTTCGCGTGCTTCCTGACAGTTAATGAATCATAAGCCGTCTATATCTTATATTGCAAAAATTAGGGCATTCACAAATAACATGAAACCCAGTTTCATCCTGAAGCCCGCAGCCCCTACATATTGCAGAGTCTGACAGCTTCATTTTGAAAAGATAATCATTCAAAAGATTATGTCCTGTAATCGTGCCAATTGCCAGGCCGATTCTGTGTCTATCAAGATAGAGGAGGGAGTCCGCAGTAACCTTATACAGCTGGGGCAAGAACTTTTTCGTTTGCTACACGATCTCAGACTATCCTAACTGCATAAATATTCATATTCTGAAGCTAGTTTTAAAGTTAGGTTGAGCTTAGAAGTGCAAATACCACATGCAGGTTCTGGTCCAAAAAATGAGTTATTGGCCCCCGTGACAGCAAGTTCGTCTGCGGACGCATTGCCTAACAACCCACAATGACCAGGTACCATAAAATTTCTAGGAAGTTGTTTGATCCCACTTTGTTTAGATATATATTGGCTTCAAGAACCAGCCTAGATTTAAAGCCCATGGAATCTAGAGCTTTAATAGTCGCCTGACTATGAGAGCATATGAAGATATTGTGATCAACATACTTCATATTTAACAGGGTTTGTGTACATGCTAATATGGCCAAAATTTCCGCCTGGAAGACTGAGCAGTATCCCCCAAGCGGTATACTGTCCTCCAGAGAGGGGTTCGCAGAATAGATTTCCGCTCCGGCTGCCACCCCATTGTAGGAACCATACCAGACTCCGGAGGATAGACACCTGGTGAACCAACCCAATCCTCTCGGTTTGGAATTTTGGTAGAGAATTTTTTATGAAGTTAAAAGTTGGGGTGATTTCATCAGTGATCATCCCAAACATAGGGTTCAATTTGAATATGTCTATACCAATAGAGGGGTGTGCGGAATTATGGGGATGTTTGTTCCAGTATCCAGTCCTCATTAGCCTAATGGTAGTAGACATGACATAGCAACTTGTTTGATATAGATATCTAAAGACACAATATGTAAAAGTGCTTCGAGCACAGCTGTAGGAGTGGTCCTAATTGCCCAAGCGATGAACATGCAAGCTAGTCTTTGTAGCTTGTCCAGCCTACATTTTGTCGCATTATTAACGGTTTTGGGCCACCATACGACAGCTGCATGACTAATAATGGGTCTTACACAAGAAGAATAAGTCCACTGTAAATATTTCGGGTTTAGTCCACAGCTTTTGCCTATCACCGTACGGCACTGCCATAGGAGCATTCAAGCTTTTTGCAACTTTTCTTCTAAATAAGAAGTTCAATTTAGCCTTGAGTCAAGTATCACCCTCCTCGGGGTATGAGAGGATTCCTTAAACTTATCTCCTCTCCGAAGATAACGTATTGGGATAAGATGAATCACGATGGGGCAAGATAATTTTACCTTAATAATTTACAACTTTTCAATATTTTTGGAAAGGCGGTCATCCGTTTTTATTGATTACACCTTCTCAATGTATTTATTCAAATTAATAATTGCATAGTTATTTAAAGTAAAAAAAATTAAATGAAGTTTAAAAGTAATTTAATAAATATACGACTTATAAAAATTAATTTTTTAATTTCATCTACCAATGGATTTTTTTAGATTCTATCTACTCACGTTAATAGTAGAATATAGTCATAATATTAATACAATATACTGCAATTCCCCATACATTTATTTCAAATCTATAGTTCTAATGTCTGGATTAAAATAATTTTAATAAATAATAAGATTAAAGGCATTTTGTTTTCCCAATGACATCGTCGCCGGCCCTGTTTTTGAGCAATAATAACCTCACGAAAAACTTTCAACATCCCCCTAACGAATGTAACATCACCAAAAAAAAATTGTATTAGGCCGCCCATATATGAGTTCGACATACTTAATAATAAAGGTTCTTACTAGACAAAAAAACACGTTATCTCCGAAATAGTTAATTTCTCGTCTATTCTTTATAATCTCAACGGGTTCAAATGTTTTTTTTTGCCTGCGTTTTTGTGAGAAAGCGTTTCTACTTTTATTTATCTATAAATGGTTACATAGTAATAATTTTCAGAAAGGAGGAAAAACTCATATCTACTGGGCTTATTATTTAAGGTTTCAAGAGTTTTTATCGATATTTTTTTTCCATATAAAATATAACTAACATTGACCGGTGTTGATAAATCTATCTGAGGCGTTTCCACTATGTTTAACAAAAATATGAAAATATCATAAAAGTTGTATGATATGTTCTCAAAAATCATATTATTATCAACTTGTGATACTATACTATATTATACCTATAAGTTGAATGCTGAAAGTTTTTTTTTACTTCATAAATTTTTATACCGTACTACAATATCTACTAAACAGTGGAAATAGTGCGATAATAAAATAGCCCAAGGGAAACGAATTTTTTTTTAAGATTCTTCTAAATATGTAGTACACATCGATTCAGTACAATACAAAATATTTTTGTTTAATATTCGCATGAATTCTCTAGGGAAACCTTGAGTCATAGGATAACCTTCAGCAATGGATACCTATAGTCAGAGCTGATAATCAAAAATTCATTAATTCAGTGGAATAAAATAATCTCAAAATTAATAATATTAAAAAAAATTGGTGATATTACCGAATGTGATACATTCAGGACATAAATTAACAATCTTTAAAAACTCCAAAAAATCGGAATTCACAGCTAGAAATAAGGGTTATTTAAGTCAACGCTAGACAGTTTACGGCGAAATTTCATCCCATAATTTTTATTTTTATCTAGATCGACTCGATAATATTTGTTTGAAATCTAAGAGTCATAAAACATTTAAATTAACTACACACATATAAGTAAGGTAAGGCGGGGCAAAATGATACACGGGGCAAAATTATACAGGTATCATATAATTTAAAATAGCTCGCTTACC
>JANTOP010009917.1:0-15583 GCA_027564815.1 Symmerus nobilis
CTCTCCTCCGCACTCTCTTCCTCGTATATTATTCGGTAACGAGAAAGGTGGTGAAATTTTAAAAATTATGACTATAAAAATTCAGATTTAATTTCATTTTATTCACTGCATGGAGGTCATCCTTTTATGTATAAATTAGTCGATTTATATTTTACAAAAGGATTGAAAATTTTATGAGAAATATAATAATTGACAATAAACAAGTACTTTGTTTCGGGAGTCCTTGATATCAGGCGACCCTTTCCCCTTTTCCTCTTCATTTCGACGAAAGGGTGTTAATTTATCACTAATTAACATTGATACCTATAAAAATTCTCTGTAAATCACTTACCCTCTAAACAGAACGTGTTGGAAAATAAAATGATTAGAGTAAAGTTATAGTTATAGAATAGGCTGTAGTATAGAATTAAAGGAAAACTTCCCAAGTAACATTAAGCCCTATAAAGTGACTATATTTTGATTTTCTGAAGGTCTAACCAAATAATACCCCTGTATTATAATTCTAAGTTGTTTATATCCTATACAACAGTGATGGCGAACCACTGACCCACGTAGGATTTTTATGATTTATATTAACATAAAAGAGAGAACAGAAAAACAAAAATATAAAAAAATAAGTACAGTAATGGTTTTAGAAATGGACTAAAGTTATATAATTTAAATCTATTTTCTATCCTAAAAATTAAACGTCATTGAAATTTACAATTTCAGAGAAATGCTTCAAGAGAGTTACAAAAGCTCATCTCAAATCTTAATCATCTTAAAATATTAATTAAGTCGGAATGGAATTTAATTTTTATTCCAATAATTCCAATAATTTAAATGAATTCCGAAATTTTCGTTTAAAAGCTTTGTGATGAAATGAAAAGCGCTAAGAAAGCTTTAAATTTTGGTTTTAAAGTTATACGTTTTAAAATCTATTGTCTATCGCAATAATTTAATGTCATTCATTGAAATTTAAAATTTTCTGAAAAGAATTTTAAGAAACATCCAAAAGCTCATCCAAAGCTTTTAATTAAAATATTATTTTAGTCATTATCAAATCTATTTTATCTCCTGATAAGTAAATTCCAATGAGATCGAAAACTTTCGTTAAAAAGCTCTGTGGTAAGTTAAAATCTCTAAGATTATAACTAAGATCTCTAATAATTTCTGATAATAGCTCTACAAAATTTCAAAGTTCTAATCGGGAACTCTTAATTAAAATGCCATTTTTTTCATTCTCGAACCAATTTTTCATTAAATTAGTTAAATTTAAATGAAATGTTAAATTTTCTGAACAAAACTCTGTGGGAAATTTATAAATCTAATAAAGATTTACATCAATTCATTTTGATGTCGTTTTTACTTCAAATTAATTTATTATATTTTAACGACTTTTCCCCGCCTATTCTATACTTTTCCTGATTTAGTATCGACTTTTCGTAATTTTAAAAATGTCTCCCCGACTTTTTCTCTAAATTCTCCCGAGTTTTGATTGTTAAAAAGCCTAAAATATCAAAGATTGTCGGCAAATCGAAAATGTAATAAAATAAAGTTAGAAACGTCTAAGAAGTAGAAGTAATCGGTGAAAAAATAGATTAAAGTAATAAAGTATAGAATCAATTAAAAGAAATTCGGAGGAAAATTAGAAAAATCTTGCAAAATCAGTTCCGATTTCCCTGAAAATTTGTGAAACAATTTTTTCTTTTCAAAATCAATTTTCTATCCAGATAACGAATCCTTTTACGAAATTTCAAATTGTCCCAAAATTAATCTGACCTACTTCTCAAAAAGGTTCGCCATCAATGCTATAGAACACAATATGTTCAAAATGTAATGCTTTTTCCTTATATCGATCATATATTGGAATTTATGTATATTCTTATAGATTTTGAAATACTCTAGCCTTATATTAGTTAGTTAGCATGCAAAATAGGGTCTCGTTTAATATAATATTCTTACAATTATAAAACGAAATTCTGATTTTAGGTGGATATAGGGAACTCATTTAGCTCAAGGTTAAAATGTTTCTTGGGTTGTTCCAAAAATTATTTTCTATTCGGATTTAGGATATTTAAAACAGTGTCCATATATTTATGGATATAAAGAGTATCCATTTATTTGAGGCCGAACTAACTGATGGTTTACAATAGTTTTAAAAATATATACTGTAATTTAGTTATAGAAAGGAAATATTTTAAATAGTTTTATTATACAGTAAAATTTGTATCTAATTTTCATTAAAATGCTGCAAAAAGAAATAATATGTGGGGCCATTGTATTAATAATAAAATTGATAAATAATCCCGTCAATGGTGAAATGAATATTTCAAATCTAATAAATTCACTGAAATATGAATATAAATTCACGGATATATTTATTTTCTTCGATAATCAAGAGAATATTGCGAATAAATTTTGGTTAACTGGATATTATGCCGATCCAGATTCAACCTATGCAATTTTTAATTATAGAAATGCAATGTTGAATTTGATTTCGGGTCAACCTGAGCTCACTACACGGCATTTGATAATCATATCTATGGATAATTTAGATTCATTTATTTTGAGCAATATTAAGAACGACGCTTTTTCGGATATAAAAAATGCATTATTTTTAATCATATCCATGACGAAGCCTACACTGCAAGATATGAGATTATTTTTTGAAATTTCATGGAGGCAACGTTTATTAAATATTCTGGTTGTACATTGCTCACACGAGGATATTAATATATCGAAATTAAATACAGATAAGTTTCATATCCATTCTGGGAATAGGAAGAATAATATTGAGGAATGTCTTTTAGAGATTTTCACATATAATCCATTTTTCGAAATGCAATTGATGAATTTCAGTAATAGAGAATGGGATTTCTATCCGAATAAACTACGAAATTTGAATGGATTTAATTTAACAGCACCAATTTGGTATTACTTTCCCATCATAATTACAACAAATCAAACAAATTTCGTATCTGGATATGTTGGTCAATTATTCCAAATTGCATTTGAACATCTCAATGCAACCCTTGACGTTACTATCGTTGATAATGTGGATCTGGGAACGGATTTATTCATCCAGAATAATATGGATTTCATTTTTAAAAGTATGCCGTTAACCGAAGCGAATAGAAGGAATTTCTTTTATGCAAAGATGATTAATGAAATATGCCTTGTTAGCATGTTACCAACAGCGTATTCAAGTTTCATGAATTTAATCGCACCATTTCAGACTCATATTTGGTACTTATACATTGGAGTATATCTCCTTATATACATAATATTAATTTGTCGTCAATATTTGATCGATCCAACTGGTATTGACTTTAGTCATAGTTTCCTAACTCTTACTTTATTTGCATTATATTTCCCATCGTCGATTAATAACTTATTATCACCAAATCCATCAAAATTTAGGAGAACAATGCACATATTATATTGGCCATTGTTAATTTTTAATTGCATTTTAAGCTGTTCTTTTATAGCTTTTATAATCAGCACATTAACAAGTCCAATCTATCATCCAAGAATAAAATCAGTTCAAGAATTTATTGATTCAGGAATTAAAGTAGTATTGTCAAGGAGCCTACCAATGAATTCAAAATCGTATAATCTATCATATCCTTATTGGTTAGAAACTCGACTTGCGCCTAGATATACTAGTTCGGGGACTGGTATATTCAAGCATGACTATTCATCCGTAGCTCTACTGATGCAGAAGGAAACTTTCATACTGTACGACAAGTTTCTGAACGTCAAAGGTGGTGAGCAGGTGTCTTATATAATTCCTGGAAATGTGAAAATATTTGTGGAAGGATTTATGACGCAACTCAATTCACCATATGCAAATACGTTGGAAACGTTAATTTCTAATATTTTTGAATCCGGATTGATTAATTTTGATAATTATTCGTTAGATTGTAGCAGAGAACCATTATTAATGAATCCTGTTCCACGTATTTCTAAGGATGTACAATTAGGTTTACATCATTTGGAAGCAGCATTCTACATACTAATTGGTGGATGGGTAATATCCAGTGCTGCTTTCCTTTTGGAACATATTTATTACTATCGCAATTTTGCAGTTCGCATTTTGCGTGCGATTTAGATAATAAATAAGGATAAGATCTACTACTATTATTTTCTCATGATCTATGCAAATTTCGCCATAAAAATGTTGCAAACAGAAATTGAAAAAAATATTTTAAAGGAAATTTGTAATTAGAAACTTGAGGCAAAAATTTGTCAAAACTACAAAAATAAAATCTTTTTACTTATTTTTTTCTAAAAAAAAATGTCCTAAGAAAATTTGGAAACAAATTTTCAAAAATATTTCACAAATTCATTTCCAAAATTTTTTAATTTGAGGAACAATAGATTTGTAACCTTGAGAAATAAAAATTAACACATGAATTTAAAGTGAATATAGAAAACTATAAAATAAATCGTAAAATTATGGCTTAAAGCAAAATTAGAATATTAAAATATTAAAAGAAAATAAGTAATAAAAATTAATTTTGATAATTATTTTTACATTAACCATGAACAATATCAAAATAATTTTTCTTACCCCTAAAATAATTTTGCGTGAGCATCCCTGTTTTAAACTATCAAAATTTTGGAAGTATTGGTTGTTTTTGGGTTAGAGTGAATTTGTTTTTGTTAATAATATAGTAAGACAACTTCAACCTTCCCCAAATGTTAGAATTTAGAAATTACAATTTTTACACATTCACACAGCTATTAGTGCGAATTAATTTTAGAATGACAGAACGTTAATTTGGATGAATTTGTATGAATATTAAAAAAAGGAATAACCGTTTCATGTCCAAAATTTAAGCAAAGTTTCGGAAATTTTTAGAAATAAAGAAATTTGAAAATAAATTTAAATTAAGAAAATTTCAAGAAAAACCAATACTTTTATTGAAAATCATACCTTTTATTTCTTATTTAGATAAATGATTCGCTAAATTTTTCTAACATAAAAAACAAATATTTAGTTCTAAGTTATCTTAATTATTTTCTTCAAATCTTAATATGTTAAATATGTTTTGTCTACTTTTATTGTTTTTAGTAATTTTTTAAAAATTGTTTTGTAAGTTTTTTAAAAATTTTAATAATAAAATCTTTATTTACTGGTACCTACACTTATTGACTTCTAACCAAAAGATATCTATTTCTCAACTGTATCTATAAAACAGTAATAAAGCAATAATAAGTTGTTCATTGTTATTTTATTGCTTTAATTAATTAATGGTTATAATATTAAATGTATTTAATATAATTAAAAAAATAAATAAATTCTTGAACTCTATAAAATTTTTCTTATTTTATTATAATACAATAATTCCAAAACTTACAATTATATTTTATTTATTGCTTAAGTGAGGACAACACTTTTGAGCGTCCAAATCATGGCTAAGTTTACTATTTTTTTTAGAAGAACCATATTACTGTAAAAAAAATTTTTGTGGTATGTTAAATGGCATACCTTTAACTATATTTAAAAATTTTTGTATTAAAAATAGAATCAAAATGGCTAGCCGTAATGCTGTCGGATGTGTGGCAGCGCCAGTACTTTGTGGTGTACATGATTCCGGGAACACGGATTCTCTAAATTGAAAAAATCAAAAAGAAACTAAAATTACACTAGTTTATCTCGTACTTGACAGAAAGGAAATTTATAAAAAAAAATTTTTTAAAAAATGGAGGGTCACTAAATAAAATTTTTTAAAAAATTACCTATTTTTGAAATTATTGATTAAAATCAAATACAAATTTTTTGAAACTAAAAAATCTGTTCCAGTCAAAGACAAGAGAATATATCTAAGAATACCAAGAAAAAATTTCAAAGTGATTCATCAATTACAGGCAGACGAATCGTGTCCACCGCATGGTTTCGAGAAAAACAAGTTTAAAGCATTAACATCGGCATATCGGTTTTGTTATCATTTATTGCTGTGCACTGTTGCACATAAATATCTGCCTTGACTCTAAAAAGCGAAATTTTGAAAAATCCTTTTAACCCCCTATTCTTGATACCTTAATTAACTTTTAATACGCAAAAGAAAAAAAATCGGTTTACCAAAATTGGAAAAGTGATGTCCGCCCTTAAGAGTCACATGGGTTTCGAAGCTTAATAAAGCATACTTTCTCATATTTTTATTTTTTTATTATAATCAAAATTTGGATTTAAATATTTTGAAAATTCAGCCGTTGAGAGCTGGTTGTCGGAAATTTCAAAGAAAAAAAACTTCTTTCAATCACTAGACAATAGAGAAGGGTTATAACAAGTATTTCTTGTTAACAGCTAATATTGCTAATAGTATAATAATCATAAATAATAGTGCTAATTTAATGGGTTGAAATTAACAGTTGCTAATAATTCGTCTCAGTCTGGAAATATAGTAAAGCTGTAAATATTATTTTTATAATAGTTTCAAACCTGTTTTTTCTGAAATCCTTAGCTAATAACAGCTGCTAACTTTGATTAATAGTTAAATATAAACAGGTTGCTAATTAGCTATCTTATCTAGAAGATAGACAATCTTATATAGAAGAAGTGTGCAAAATTTTAATAAAATTGGTGCATTAGCTTTTGAGAAATCGTGTCCGCAGACTTCAAAAATAGGTGTCCGAAAACCAGGTCTCAATGGCTGAATTTTCAAAATTTGTAAACCAAAATTTTATGAAATATTGTCTAAATCATGGGTAGTCAACCTGGTCCCTACCACCCACTAGTGGACGTTCCAGCTTTCATGGTGGGCGGTAGGAGCTTTGTCTGATACTGAAGCACTTTCCTTTTTTTTTAATTATAGGACTCTTTAAAAATTTTGAAAAGGAAATTTGTTATGTATTGTTTAAAAATTTTCAATTCTTCATCTAAAAATATTTTCATTGTTATTGTCATATCTTGTGGAATCAGGCTTTAGTGCTGTTAATCATATTATGACTAAAGAAAGAAACCGCCAGAATATTTCCGAAAGAGGGGACGAATATTTCCGTATAAAGAGGTTTGTTCCTTACAAAAATTGACCCAGATATCCAGTATTTAGTTTCGCAGCATCAGCCTCAGGGATCTTATTAATAATTTAATTAATTAAACGTAGTTGCATCACATTTCATGCTTGGCAATCAGCCTGTTGAAGTCCACTGCTGAACATAGGCCTCCCCCAAGATTTTTTTCCATTGGGGGGTATTTGGTCTAATTCACCACGCTGACCAATAATGTAGTTGGTCTTAACTTGTCGTCATTGATCATTTTAAGTTAATTGACAACAGGCGTATATGTTTTTTTATTACTCCCATATACAGGAGTCTTCCGTACTATGCTAATGCACAGCACGTGAGGCCGCCATCTTTACGTGACCATCCGATATCACGCGGTTAGTGTTACACCACGGAGGCTATCGAAAATCATTATTTTGTTAAGATTAAAATTCGTCGGCACCAGGGATCGAACCCATAATCTCCCTATTCCAAAAGCTGTGACGTTGCTGTCTGGGCCATGGTAGAGATGTGCTTCTATGTGTGCAAAGAATAAATAAAGATATAGATTTAACTACAGTAAGTTGTTTTATAAAGATTTATTCTGCCAAACTCAGCGAAAATCCGACGTAAAGTATTTGGGGAGTAATTATTATAATAACTTGCTGCAACTTTGCTTACATTTTATAAAGTAAAGTTTTTTTCCTACTTTATAAATCTCCATTACTGTGGACCCGGTGGGCGGTTAAAAATGTTTACTACTAAAGCTAAATTCACACGGAGGCTTTTTTACACGCGCGGCCACTCAAAAATCACGCGCAGCACAAAAAGCTCCCTTGTGATCTCATTTTACATGATTTTAAACGCGCGTGTTGGCCGCGTTTGCGTTAAAAAAGTCTAATAACCCCTTCGTTTGAATGATTTTTCACTGGCAACTTGGGTTTTTCCGTGCGTGAAAAAAAAATCTAGCCACGTTAGATTTTTATTTTTAACGCATGCCTTTTTATATCATTAAAGTAAACACAAATATTCGTGTTTTACAATATAAGTAAGTTTAGAAATTATGAAAAATTCAATTTATTAACTAATAAATAAACAAACATTTGATGTGATGTTTCTCAATTATGTATTAGTTATTAATGTAATAAATTATATAATATTGTATAATTAATAATTATAATTAATAGATAATAATTATTAATATACAATTAATTGTTTCAATGTTTATGTAGCCACAAAGAATGTCTAAATTTTGGAACAAGGAGATTAATTGACCTTGTGGACAAAAAACCTTGTCCAGCATAAAAAGAAACGAATTTAGAAATTAAATAGGGTGAAAGTTGAGATCGTCTGCAGAGGATGCTAAAAAGGAATTGCATATTCTTCGATCACAATTTTTAGCAATCGAAGAGATTGCAATTTTTATGTATTTTATTTTTCTGTAGCCAAAAAACGTCTATAACACTGTTGTCATAATTCATTTCCACTAAATTAATCATTTTTGAAACTGGGTATGGAAAATGTATGAAACACATTTGACCAAAAACCCTTGTGTGAAAGGCAAATTCAACAAGACGCGCCCTTTTGTTCAGTCGAGGTTTTTTTTGTGCTGCATGCAATAAATCAGGCGCGCCTTTCATGAGTAGTGTGAATGAGCTTGCAACTTTTAACGCATGTGACACAAAAAGACGCGCGTCTTTTAGCCCCTCGTGTGAATTTAGCTTAACAGAGATACGAAGGTGGGCGGTAGGTATAAAAGGCTGACTACCCCTGGTCTAAATCTTGCTCCGTTATATGCTTAACAGTTTGAATAAAATAATTCTCTAATTAAATAAAAAAAATATATAGAAAATATGCTTCTTTTTAACCTTAGAACCGCTTAAATTAATACATTGTTTCTATACCTTGTAAATTGTAATTCTTGATTAGATTAATTTTAATTATATTGATTTATAATAAACTTCTTCAATTAACTATTGATAACTATTTTGATGCATTTAGAAATTAATTAATAAGCTTTTAGTAATTAATCCAATAAACAATATGCTCAGTTTTGTTATCAAGTTTTTATTGAACTTTAATCTATTGACACAATAATAATTATTTTTTCCCTAACAAAATTGCGTCCAATAAGGCAGCTTCAAATTTAGTCATTTTTCAAAACATCACTTTTTTGCGAAGATCAAATCGCAATCTAGAAACATGAGAAAAGGTTAGCCATCAAGGGAACATTATAGAAAATGGGATAAACCTATAAAATATTAAAAATCTCAAAAAAATGAGAAAATGGCGGGCACTTGAAAAAAATGTGATTTTTCCTATTATTTCTATACTTTGGCCCTTTGCAACAAATCTTTAATGTTGACAATTTTATCATGTTGTAGATTTATCCCGTGGAGTAAAAAAAGTAAATCGATTTCACAGAAGATTTTTACCGAAACCTCCCCTTAATATCTTGTTTTATAATTTTTGACTATTAATATAAATACATTTGCTGAAAATCATAAAATAATAATTTCTCTAACGTATAGTCCTTATTGTCTTAATTCTTCATTTAAGACAAAAATATTTAAATCCAGTGTTGGAAGGCATAGCTTCAATCTTGAATTGCTAAATTTGGATGTATACATTGGCAATATAAATGAATATACTGAATACTGCATTTATTCCCAAAAATATATGAAAATTGTAATTTTCTCTGTGTACAATTTTCCGGGTAATCCAAGGTTTTACGGTTAATCCTAAAAAGAAAATGTTCATGAAAACAGTCCTACATAATTTACTGTAGAGTACAAATATATAAAAATAAAGCAAACTGAAATAATGCTGTTCAGACCATTCATCATATTATTAATAAAATTTATAGTTAACCCAATAAATGCTGGCCTAGTTTTGTCCGAATTAATAAAGTCATTAAAAAATGAATATAAAATAACAGATAATTTATTTTTTTTCGATGGTCAGCAAAATGGTCGTGACCTATTTTGGGGTAGTCCCAACCAAATTGATACCGAAATCGTGCAGACAGTTTTTACTTATAAAAGTTCAAAAGTATTTTCTGGTCGATCAGAGCTGACTACAAGACACTTAATTATTGTGTATGCAGATAATATAAATTCATCCATTTTGAGGGTTATTAAGGACGAAGTGTTTTCCGATATAAAAGATGCGTTATTTTTAATGGTAACAGCGAGGAGGCCCAAACTGCAAGAAATTAATCTATTTTTCGAAACATCATGGAAAGATAAGATATTAAATTTATTGTTAGTATATTGCGAGGAGACAGACATTAAAAGATCGATATTTAAGTTTGATAATTCTTCTGAATATTTCGAAAGTAATACTGAAACATGCAATTTGGAGATGTTAACTTTTAACCCATTTTATAATATGAAATTGATGAATTTAAGTGATGAACGGTCTAACTTCTTTCCTAATAAACTTCTTAATATGAATGGACACACATTAACTGCACCAGTTTGGTATAGTTTCCCTAACATAATAACAAGGGAAAATGATACAAAGTTCGTATCTGGATATATTGGTCAATTATTTCAAATCGCTTTCGATCACCTCAATGCATCTCTGAAAGTGACTCTTACAGAGGATGTGGATCATGGAATGGGACTGTTTTTCCAGAATAATATGGATTTATTGTTAAAAAGCATGCCTGTAACTGAAGAAAATAAGAAATATTTCTATTATTCAAAAACGATTGATGAAATATGTCTTATTTATAAATTACCCGGAGCGTATTCCAGTTTCATGAACTTGATTGCACCATTTCATATTCATATTTGGTGTTTATACATCGGAGTATATTTAATAATTTATTTAATTTTAATTTTTCGAAGATATTTGATTACACCAACCGACATTGATTTTAGTGACACATTTCTAACTCTACTATTAAATGCTCTGTATTTACCATCATCAATTTCTAATTTATTGTCACCAACTCCATCCAAATTTAAGAGGACAATTCAAATAATCTATTTACCATTCATAATTTTTAATTGCATTTTAAGCTGTTCTTTCGTAGCATTCATAATCAGTACATTAACCAGTCCAATATATGAACCGAGAATGAAATCGATACAAGAATTTATTAACTCCGGTATTAATGTCTCACTGGCAAGTAGTCTACCAATGAATCATTCATATAGTGTAACATATCCGGAATGGTTAATAGATCGAATTACACCAAGATTACCAAGAACTAAGAAAGCGTACGATTTAGTTGCCGTTTTGATACAGAAGGGTAGTTTCATTTTCTTCGATAATTTTCTTAAGCACAAAGGGTTTCAAAAGACATCGTATATAATTCCTGGGAACCTGAAAATTTTTGTAGAGGGATTTATGATGCAAGCCAATTCACCATATGCAAATAGATTTGAAAAACTGATTGGAACAATATATGAATCCGGATTAATTAATTTTAATAATTATTCGTTAGATTTCAGTAATGAACCATTTATCAGTAGTGCTGTCGAATTCGTTTCTGAGGACATTCAATTAACTCTACATCATTTAGAAGCAGCATTTTATATACTTATTAGTGGATTGGCTCTGGCTAGTATTTTTTTTGTTTCGGAATATATTTGGTACTCTTACTACGTACATAGCAAGTAATATTATAACTTTGTATATCTAAGCATGTTTTTGATAGATAATATACCAAATTAATTTATTTCTTAGGTTTTTTGCCGGTTTCGATCAATTAGAGTAGCACTAAAGTAATTTCCGGAAATAAGATAATCGAGAGGAAAATTTAAAGCTATATTGGAACAAAATGGGAATTTGTCTCCTTATTATGGTGATTATTTTGCAAAAACACGAGAAAGATGCCATTAACTTTAATAAATAAAATTATACATTTTTCGTGTGGATTTGAATTTTTAAATAAAAATATTGCACAACTACTATTCTAATAATTTTCTTATTTTATTTTATATAAATAATATTAGGCTCTGAATTGGAAGGGAGTATTCAATGGAAATTGAATTATGTTACATTTTGCAGACTATCGCAGCTGAAATATATAGAGATTGACCTTTACTTTATTTTATATAATGTGTAATATATTAATGTTATTAAATAAAAAGAAAACTTTTTTTTAGTTCCTTGCTCTTTCCTATCTGCAAAACAGAAATAGAAAAGCGTTAGAATTTTGGATGTTTGATATTTCAACAATCGCAAGATGGTATCATTCAAAGTTATTATATTTCGATAGGTGTAACAGCTGAACTAGATGTGGTAACTATATCTTAAATCTATGTCCCAGATTTTAGGAAACAAATATCTGATGGTGATAATGGCGCGGAATGGCAAAATAGTTCAATCAAAATCTCTTTTTATAAAGGAAAAATTTCTGATCGAACTCATCGATACACCATACACCAAATAATTAAAAAAAACCCTATACGAACCTATATGACCCTAAATAAAACCACATAAATTTCATAAAAATAGTAGGTACGTATCTGGAGTTGGAAATACATAATACCAAAGAATTGCTATATAGAAATCCCATACACATAGGTATATCAGAGCGATACGCTACAATTTAACTAATTGTAAATAGTAGCAAATACGGGGATGCTCTTGATGAATAGTACCTTCAGTTACTGGCAGCAGTAATCTCTAAAAATGAATTGATTACGTCAATACGCGCCCAAAGTTATATCTCTGATACCTGGATACAAATTTAGTAAAAAATTTATCAAACGAGTTACAATAGGATTAAGTAAAATAAGAGCGAACTAGTACTTTTATTTTACTTATTTCTATTGTAATAAATAAATAAGGGTGGGTATAGTTAACTTTTTCTCCATCACACCCATTTATATATTGGTTGGTGAACTTTATGGGATCAGATGGAAGCTATATACATATATAATTTACAGCTCATTACATATATTTTCTATTTACTTAGAATCTCATACTTGTTGCACATATCCCAACCAACAATACAAATTTTATTTTTCAATATTTACTGAAGGACATTTATTTAATTATATACCTACAAGTTTAAAAATTGAGATACTCGATTTTATTTTTTATTTAATTCAAATCTACTACAATGTATCTAAAAAATGAGAATTTAGTTTTTGTAAAACAATAAAATAAAATAATTATAAAATACAATACAGTATAATTAATTAGAGTCCTTGGTACTTGTAGTTGTAAGTCAATCATACCTCTTTCCTATTCGAAAGTTATTAGATATATGTATGCCTATATATAGCATTCAAAAATAGAAATTACAAGGACTATAACATTGGATTAGTTAGTTAAAAATAATTTATATTTTTTTTAATCCATGCAATAGGGGCACTCGGGATAGTAAGGGTACTAAGCTTAAGGGGACATTCTACTTTCTCGGATTGAAGAAATCGAAATTTTTGTTTTATTTTTATTCGATAGTATACTCGTATTCCTTCGAGAATTTATTCCTATTTTTTTTTTGTATGCAGTAGGTATAGCTGATTAAGGATACGCAGCATTTACATATGCAAATTAGGTAGGCGCAAAAAAGATGCGTTCTTTTTTGTAGATTCGGATTCTACTCTTCAAAATAATAGAAATATTCCTTTACAGTACCCCTTTCTGACCAATAGTTCCAGAGTTATTCCTATTTAAAAACACTAGAATGAAGGTTGAACCGACAAATTTCAAATAATCGTACTGAAAATTTGAATATTTGAATTTTTTATCTCGTAAATTAGGGGGAGGAGAGAAAAAATAAAAGAAAAAGTGTTATTATTTTCCGATTAAGAATCCGAATATATATTGAAAAGGGCATTTTTTTTTTTGCGCCTACCTATTTTGATATGAAAAATTTTTAACGCGTTTTCCTCAGAACCATTTTTTTGTGGGTTGGCGGGAACGATTCCAAAGAAACATCGACCGGTCGAGTCTGGATTTTCTGGATTCTACACATCTGTGGCTATAGAATGAACCACGGACGTGGTAATTAATCAACATTTTCGATTTTTTTTTCCATTATAGAATGAATATTTTCATTATAGCGATCTTTCATAACTCACCCAACATTACTACGAATATATCAACCCTACAAACCGACTTATCTTTAATCTCCAAGTTCTTTAGCATCAATAAATTAAGTCTCAATACTAACAAATCCAAACTTGTTTATTTTAGAAGTCGAAAAAAATCTATTGCTTATCTTTCATCAATTTATTTTGATGGAGCAAAAATTAGACGAACATCTACGATGGAACTTTCATATTACAAATTTAAATGCTAAAATTTCATCAAAAATTGGTATAATGAACAAGGTCCGCTTTTTGCCAACACAAACTCTAATATCTCTGTACTTCGCCTTTGTACATTCGAATATTTCCTATCTTGTAAGTATATGGGGTGTTGCTTCTAAGGACAGTGGCGGACTGGACCGGCGGGACACCGGGACATTTCCCGGTGGGCCGTTCGCATTATGGGCCGGTCGTATGCTTAGATGAATTGACATTGTAATCATTGACAAAATGAATTATTAAAACTTAATTTAATTAAATTAAAACTCTCCCTCCAATTGGCGCCTCTGATTACAACGAATAATCGCCGTCGAATTATTCGAATTATTGGGATTTCATACTGTAAACTGATTGATTTCGTTGTTCAATTGCTATTATGTATATATTAAATTATTTGCAAGTGAACAGATTGTATGTGACCGAAGCTTTTCTCAATTGAAAATTATCAAAAACAGGCTATGTAGCATAATGTCCCAAGCAAACTTCGAAGCTTTAATGCTTATGTCTATTGAAAAAGGGTGCCAGTGAATATTGTAATGAAAATATAATTGATAACTTGTTGGAAAATCCACCCGGCATAAAATAAATATTTAACTGGCCTGCTTTTTATCAACAGCATTTTTCTTTAAATTTTGTATTATAATGTATCATAATAAATGTTTTGAAAAATTTCATATTTTGAATATTTCATTTAATGAAAATGGGGCCGGTCCTCACCAATTTCCTGGGCCGTTAAAATTTACCAGTCCGCCACTGTCTAAGGATCTTCTCAAACCCATCGACATTCTCCAAAAACGTGCGCTTAAGATAGCTTAAAAGCTCCCATACTTGTACTCCTCCCATGATCTATATAAATTTTATTCCACCAGCATAGAATGTGTACAAAATTTACACATATTTGAAACTTGTAAATTTGTATCCCACTGTAAAAAAAACTTTGTTCACCCCACTATTAACTTTCCATCTCATCTGCATAATTATAGAACGTGGAATAAAGATGCCCTTATAGCAGCAAAAGTCAAAACAGCGCTTGGAGCCAATAGTTTATTACATAATGGAGCAATCCTATACAACAGTCTCCCGAAATACATAGTCAATAGTCAAGTACACCGCTTTTCGTGCATTTTGAAGAAATGGCTACTTGAGGAACAAAATCAGAAATTTTAATTTGACTTAACTAACCTTTTTCAATAATTTCACCTTAACTTACCAACTTACATATTCATTTTTATTATTATGTTTCACATTTATTGTATTCTAGAGTTGCTGGCTCGAGCTAGCTCGAGTCGGAAAGCTCGAGCTTTTCCATTAATTTTTAGAGTTTCCGGCTCGAG
>JANTOP010009928.1:0-15581 GCA_027564815.1 Symmerus nobilis
GGCTCTGGGAAGGATCAGTAGTTTATAGCAGTGGCGCCAATTCAAGAAATTCTTGGGGGGGGCAAAGAAATTTTGGGGGGGGGGCGAACGAATAATAGACACAAACATTTCATATATTTATAAAATTTTATTAAAAAAAAGCTTTATTTTCGATATATTTTCAAAGTCTTGGGGGGGGCACAGCCCCCCTCTGCCCCCCCAATTGGCGCCTCTGGTTTATAGCCACGGTAGCCATTTCTGAGTGTTGGGTTCCCCTAAGCAATACATAACAAAGAAGCCAGCAAAATACGGGATAGAAATATTTTCCTTAGTGGATTCTATGACGTACTAAACTTCTCGACTGGGTGTATTGCGGAATGTATAAAAAAAAAGTAAAATCTTCGTTACAGTTGCCAGAAAAGCGTTGCAAGAAACTAGAAGTAATCCAGCCCCCAGAATCCGATTCATCTCAGAAAACAGACTAAAGAAAATGTGCCAAATCCGATGCCAAATACCTATGCAGACCAAAAAAAGATAGAAAAGCTATAACTAGGCGCTTCAGATGCACTACAATTGTAGAAGTCACACTGCATCAATTTGCACAAATTGTAATGAATTGCCGATCTCATTTGATATCGAAAATTCTGAAAGTGATTCAGACTAAACTCCGAATTGGGTAATCCCACTGTATAATTATTAGGTAAATGGATCAACAACCGTTAAAAGAAATACTCTATTCCAAATAAAAATTAATTAATTTGTTAATATCTTTTCAGTGATCGAAAAAGACACTTTCCAAGACACGTAAAACGTTACAATTTTTTTAGTTCAGAAATTGAAATGAATTATCTGTTTTATATGTGATTTAATTAAAAATATTAACTGAATAAAATTAAAATATTTGTTAATTGCCAACAATGGCTTTATTATTACGACAAAAATCCGTAATTAAGTTTTAATTACACCACTGTTAATATAGGTCAGTTTTTACATAAGGGTCGAATATACTCAGAATGCATAATATTTCAATGCATAATAGCGTTAGTGATCCAGGGTTAAATTCGAAAGTATATTTGCCCTCGAAACCGTTATTATTTCAATCGAATTTAAAAATTCGAATAAATGTTTATTTGCCCTTAAGCGTGACCTAGATAAATTATCTTCAAAATATGGTAATTCCAAGAAACGGACAACAAAGAATTCAGTATTATACTATGATCGGGGTTTTTATTTATATAATTTAACAAAACCCATACAACACAATACGGAATGTTTTTATATTTACTTACCGATAACACACTACCGATTATCGCCACGAAAAATATTATCAACGAATATCCCATTTAAAAATATTTTACTTATTTTCTCTAGGATATTAATTTTCGATATTTTATTTCTATTTCAACTGGCCACTTGATAAGCTCAAAACGGTCTATGTCGAACTGATCGGATCTCTATTAAAAATCTGATTACTATCCCTGCCTTGGGACACTTAACTTATTCTCCCAGTTTTTTCAATTAATTGAGATACTTAATGAAAGTGTGACTGTTTGTAAAAAGCGCACATAATATAATAATAAACAATTACAATCAATTAAAATTAATTAATATTTTCTTTAAAACAAATTGAAATGTAACAATTCGATTCGGTTTCGTTACGTCGACTTACCAATTCAAAATTGAAATAAGAAACGTTTATTAATTTATTATCTTTTACTTCAATGAATTTCTGGGTTTATCAATTTGACTATAAGAGACGATCACATGTAAAGAAAATATTGTTTGTAGAGAAAAGATCATCTGAATTTGAGTTTCTTATATACTTAATACTGAGAATTGATAAGAAAAGTGCGACGACGTTGGTTCCGTTTGGGAGACAAATCTATTATTCTTATCTTTTCGCAAGATCAAAAGTTCAAATAAATATTGTTTTCGTCAGAAAAATAAACAGAAAATTATTCATGATGAAAAATGATGAAGAAAAATCCCCCGTTTCATTATTTTTTTCGTCTCAATATCACCTTCTCCCTAAACGCTATCAACTTTAATTTGGCTGATGTTATTCGATCTCCCATAACCGTCCATAAATGGCTATACGGTCGATCTAATTGGGATGGTGTGTGTGGAATTCGAACGATTCGTTTAAATTTCGGTGACATTAATAGTAGATTTTGTGCTAAACCGTAAGCGCTAGACGTGACCCAATAAACACAGAGACTGGATGGTACGGTAGCAGCGATCGATACCATTAAAATACTAAGCAATCGAAAGAAATTTGTTGTGTATTTTTGTAGCCGTGAATTAGTTACTTTTCGACGAGACATCATTTGAATCTGAAAGGTATAATTGAAAATAAAGATTTTCCGATAATGAATAACGATAATTTCAATAACTTACCTCAATAATTGATAAATTTATAATTCCTAAAGTAACCGGTAAAATTAATGAACTATCAACTTCGGTTAGGTTTGGTATCCAACCAAACCCTCCAACCGTTAATTCAGTATAAATAATAGCCGCATCAAATGATGTCGGATCGGGCAGCATCATTACAAGATTTCGAATACTAACCGATTGGACGATCCATAGAGGAATTTGTGCGATAGCGACGCACAACGTTTTCATTGGATGACAATTGTCCCGTTCAATCAATTGGTTCCATTCCCTTTTAAACGATCGATTATACATCACTCTAGCCTGTTTTTCTGTCCATCCGAATTGTCTTACCGCTATCGCTGTTTCCCGTTTCAATTCACTTACAATATCCGGCATTTCCATGGCAATCAATTCAATTCGAGCGGTAATTTTTGCTTGATATATTGATAGAGGTAATGTGATAAAGGAACGAAGGAGAACGGATGATAGAACAATTGTTGCCCACCATGGTAAACCGGTTATGTTATGTAGATCAATTAATCCGTTCTGGAAGTAGGCAACCGGCTGACTGTTAGACATTGTTGTGAATATGGAATTCACAGTCGCGATATAACTAAATTGACGATGGTTAATCAAATGTCGGGGTCGGGCCGGTTTCAATAATAACATTTGGTTTCCGGTTGATAAACTTCCGGAAAAATTTGAGAAACTCGATATAAAATGTCTCCGTAATTGGAACGATTGATTTAATTTTATATAATTTAACATTTTCTTTAATTATTTCACTAAATTAATTAGTAAATAAACAAACTTTAAGGTTATGTAACCACTGAAGAGTTAATTGTCAAATATTTCTTGACAGTATGGTGAATTTTTTACGCGCGAGAACGCGGGAAAATTATTCCTTTTAATTGAGGTTATGGATTAATTTTTCAATAGAAAATTCGAATTTAATTAAATTATCTTTCAAATCAATGAGCGTAATAGTGCTTTTAAATCATTGAATATAATTATAAAGAAAAATGTACTAACCTTGACCATCCTCCGATTGATATGTTCGTCCGGTTCCCTGCTGAAACTATCAATGAAACACTTCACTACACAAGATAACTTATAGTTCACTTCGATTTCACAATTTTTGCAATAATTTATTGAATTTATAAACTTTTAATTAATAATTTTTAAAACTATGAATTTTCCACTCCCGATAAAACGTTGGCGTCCCGACAAGAACTGAAATTTGATTTTCGGACTAACCCAGTACGAATTTACCCTAAAATCAATCACATTTTTATTCACCACTCTTTGTTGACGTTTCAATTTTCTATTGTTTATATTTTCGTTTTTATTATTTTCTATGGATTAATTTTAATTAAATTCAATAGTTAAAAGTTTAATTGGATCGTAAAATATGTTACCGACAGCTGCGGAACAGACGGTGTTATTAAGGGATTGGCAATCCCTTGAAAACGCAACGATTATAAAGGAGGTGGCAACAAAGGGAAAACACATCAATTTGTGCTACAGTTTTCTATCGAAACGAACGGGGAAAACGTCCGAAGAGATTCAGCTATATTTCCAGCAAGAAATCAATAAGTACGTTGAACGTTTACTGACAAATCGTCAGATATATAAAGCCGAACATGTCCTGAGGAATGTCAGCCGGGAACCAAAGTGGATATTCTATGAATTCGTTTGGAAACGAATGGGAAAACCGGATGGAATCGATGAGGAATCATCAGAAGTTCAATTCGATTATGTGTTTCATTACTTCCATAAGCAATTGATTGATTTTGAAGTGATTCGGAAGGAATGGGATCAAGTACTGTTGATGGTCAACATTATTCGGGATAACGGTGACTTTAAAATAAAATACGATAAATTAATTAATTCTGATTATGTTTTAGAGGAATTCTATAAGAATTCGGAACCGATAAGGATTGATATGATAACGGAAATATTTTTTGCTACCCAAGAAAATCGATTGATTTCTTGTTTGAGAAAATTGAATACTTGGCGTTTTATTTTATCAAATAATCAATGGAACTATCTTGTTTTCTGGCTGGATGTTTGGAATAATCGAATGAATTCCGAAATTTTTCTTCATCACCATCCAATTTGGCCGGAAATCTCCACCGAAAATCAAATGGAACTAATTAAATTGTTCGTTAGTTGGAACATTGACGAATCAATGGAAAATCAGCTTTCCGATCGGATGGAAGCGATTCCTGAACCAATAATCGACGTATTGCTTCGATACGGAACTGTAAATCATCGTTTTGCTGTAACGTATTTAATTCGACGGATTTTCTGTTCGAATTCGTGGGAAATGAATAAGAAATTAATTTCGACAACCGATTTTCAACATCGAATCATCGATTATTTGATTGAGAATGGTTACGAACAGTTGTTTATTGAAAATTGGATTGATAAAGATTGTTTGATGACTTTTACAAATCCAGAGAACGTTCCCTTATCAGAAACGATTAATTTAGCTGTAAAATTACATGAATTATCAACCGAGAAATCGATTCACGACATGTCTAGAATTGTTTCTGAATATTTATCGAACATTAATATAAATTCATTAACCAACGACAATTCTTTGATTCTGTGTAACGCATTGTTAAAGGATTCAACTGTTAATTTTGATGAATCGATTGATTGTCCGTTGTTATCCACTTTTCTAGCAAAACTAAACAACCAACCCAAAGAACTATCAATAAATGTGAAGGATATGTTTAAAACTATCTTAAAAATCGACTTGGAAACGATCGATCGATCGTCTGACAATCTATCTACAATATCAACTGGATCACAGAACTTCCAATTGAATTTTATCGATTATTTATATCAACAACGTCCATCGTTCGCTTTATATAAACTGTTCATTGAACAAATTCAACAGTTCGGTCAGATAACACAAGGTCACATTGATGTTGTTGTTTCAATTATCATTGAATTGACTGTTACCCGAATCGATGATCGGAATTTATTTCGAAACTGTGTCGCTTTGTTGGAAATGTTAGGCTACAATACCGTTAATTTACGATCATTCGTTCAACAATTTAATGAATCGGATAATCGATTCGATTCGATGTTGAATCATTTAAAGGATTATTCGCTACCGAAATGGCTTGCCTACACGTCATATCGATCGGCCGATCGAACAACTTTAATTGAATGTTGTGAAGAGCTGGCCCGAACTGATGATTGGTTTCGATTTGTTTTGGTGGCAATTTGTGGTAGATTGAAAGCGGATGATGTTGGAAAATTGGCCAGGAATTATTTCAAATCGTCTATTATTGGTGAAAATATCCTACAATCGATTCGTACTGGTGATGGGATGAATAGGAAGGGAAGTATCTCATACAGGAAACGAAAGAAATATCGACAATCAAAAATTGAAACGAGTTCGGTATGTAAATCAATATTAAATTTAAATATTAATAATTAATAATTTATCGTTTGGAATAGGCGAACAGTGGCGACAATACAATGTCAGGTTCTACCGAATTATTTAACCATCCAACTAATTCCGATTCGGATCTATTTGCTGTTATTTTATCTACAAATCAATCGGAATCAAATGACCAAACGGTTGTTGACGATTTAAAAATGGATCAATTTATTGAACAATATTTTGATCAATCGGGCGAATCGCTGTGGCCCGTACATGGAAATCTATTAATGTATGCCGCTAAGTATGATTGGCCAGTGTTAGCTGTGCTAGCGGCCACACAATCAAAAATATCTATCGATTATTGTTGGATGGTTTGGATAACGAAATCTCTAGGACTAGCAACGCTTAAGGATCGCTTTAAATTGTTAGAAAATCCAACTGCTTTTGGTCGAGAGATATTCAGATATTCGATAACGAATCGATTTACGGACACATTAAATCAAAGTATCGAAATTTTTTACCCGGAAGGGATTAATAAGATAATTTACTTAACGAAATTCTTATCCAAAACGAATCGTTTTGATTTTTCTGACGATTCGTTGGATTGTCTGAAAAGTTACCTATCAGCGTTGAGTACAAATCAATGTTATTTACCGGGTGATTCGGATAGTCAATCAATTGTACTGTTAAACTATTCGATCGATTTTCTATTGGAACATTTACAGTCGGCGTTTAAAAGTAATCTACATAAGAAGCTGTTCATGAAGATTGTAAATGATTCTGGAATATTAGATTTATCGTATGCACTCCGTGTGATCGACATCATCGAATTAACAAAAATTGATATAAATTTTGAAAATTTATGGAAAATTGAAATTTCGAATCGAAAAAATTCCAACGAATTTGAAGATATTTGTGATCAATTGTTGGCTGTTAAAAATTATGAATCAGCGGAAAAGTTAGCTCGGTTGGTCGACCTTCCGATCGATGGAATTGTTTTTGAAAAATGGATTCATGAATACAATGAAAGCGGTAAGATACCGACCCCCATTTGTGATACGGAACTGAAATCTCCTGAACTACTCATCAATTTCTATATTCATATATCGGAACAAATGGATTTAAGGAATCCCTTAAAGTATGATCTGTTAAAATGGGTCATGGATTTGATAAAAAAATTCCATCTCTTCCCGAACGAGTTTATCAATCGGGATCGCATCGAATCGGATATGATTAAGAGTTATCTGCATGGTCCGCAGAACATTGACGAGCTGACAATTTATCATTCCGAATATTTTGAATGTATTATGGCTGGTGAGCGGTACGTTCTTTACAAATCGTTTATGGAATTAAAGGAACTGGCCGGTATTGATGATTTAAATGTTGTTAATAGAGAAACGGGTGAGGCGTCAAAGAAATTGGAACAGTTAATGTATTTATTGTTGGATAGAGGAGATATTGTACAAGCGTTAAGGGTTCAGGTATACAAACAACAGTTTTACATCATCGGTTCTATAAAATTAATGTACTTTTCTGCAGGCAATGTTTAATTACAGACCATTGGACTTACATTTCCTTGTCTTTAGTATGGCTTTGGCGGAAGGATTAGTGAATCTATACGATTTATCGAAGGAACAACGGGAAATGTTGAATACCGGTGCACAATTTATAATTGGACGATTCAATCGAAGGATTTTACGATCAGCTAGGAAGCGTAAGAATATAGAATAGAATAGAATAAATAAGCCGATATGTATTAATAAGGTCTAGTCAGTTTTGTGCTGGCCATGAAGCGCAGAATTTGTCCAAGTGATAAGTTTACGATATCCGTCGTCTCAGTGTGGTATAGCTCGAAGTATCGCAATCGTCTTGAGTCCAACTCTACACAATCACAAAGGATGTGTTCGGTCGTCTCCTCTTCCTCTCCACAGATTCTACACACGTTATCCTGTGCTAAACCCATCTTATGGAGGTGGTTTTTCAAGTTACAGTGTCCAGTTAGTAGTCATGTTTTTTCCCTGATCTGGTTTCTAGTTAGATTTAGGTACTCTTTCGTTCAATTGGTAGAGTGCGTGGCAATAAACGCCTTTGCATTGGTTTGTCCTGGTGATTCCTCCCAGCACAATTTTTTTCTATTTCCGGCCCATTCTGATATCATTCTGCTTGCTGTGCATTTTGATATGCCACAGAATGGCTCCGGCCCATGGAAAGCTAATCCCCCTCCTAACTCGGCTAGAAGATCGGCTATTTCGTTGCCTTCAATTCCTGTATGCCCCGGGACCCAAATCAATTCAACATTGTTGAGTTGACTTAGGTCGTCTAGGACATTAAGGCAATTTTGTACCAGTTTAGAGTCGATTTGGTAGGACTCAAGTGCCTTTAGATCTGCCTGGCTATCAGAGAAAATTACAATCTTTTTGTTCTTGTATCCCCTACTGATGCTTTCTCGTATACAGAATTCTATAACGTAGACTTCGGCTTGGAATACAGTGGCATGTTGCCCGAGATTTCTGGCAAACGGAGATTTTGGTTTTTTGCCAAATATTCCGACACCGACACCTTCGTCTGTCTTAGAACCATCCGTATACCAGATTATATCCCCCATACCGAACCTGTTCCAGTTTTCTGACCAGTCGTTGAAACGTTTTTCAAAATGAAATGCCGTTAGAGTTTTATCACTCGGCATTCCTATAACTGGATGTGCCCCAACTATGTCAAAGATTTTTGAGCGACCTCTTCGGTAGTTGGGAGGGGGCCCCCACCCCTAGACATTATTCTGTATGCCGCCAACCTAAAATCGAGTTAAGTCGGTTACAGCTGGTGGTGGATTACTTGCTCCATTATCACCCGGAAAGTACGCTGAGCAAATGATTACTTCATAGTGCCCACCTTCCGTTGGTATGTTTACTATAGCCGCTACCAAGTCACCGCTTATTGAACAATAAGCATGTTCTGGCTTTGTCAACGTCACTAATATGATATAGTAACTTACGACCAGAGAGGCCTTTCACATCACCATTAAGGTCAACTCAAGGTTCTTGGATCAAGGCTACGTCCAGGTTGTGCCAGGAGAACATTCTGCTGATCGTGGCCGACGCAGCTCTAGCTTGTTGAATGTTCCCCTGTATGATTTTAAGCTGGCGCCATTATTATTTTTGGGAGGTCGATGGCGGACCTCCTTTCTTCCGGGTTGCTAGTGGATGGACGATTTCCGGGATTTTTACAATCCATGTCGTCTTTCTGTTTTTGGTTACTCGCCGGCCGGAACCGCAAGCGACCTAGGTCATGATAAGGCCTAAATTCCAAATCCTCTAAAGCCTTAAAGGAGCGGCCGTCAATAGACATAATCAGTGTTTGATCTTTGTCTACTCGCTCCCCATGTAGGAATTTCCAGTCCGGAGTATTTAGCTCCTTATTCTGCTTCAGGAGTCGTTCCAATACCTCCTCCTGTGATGGTTTATGTGTGATTATCCGGAACGAAAACCACGCAGATCTTTTGAACGGGTAAGGCGTTACCTTCTACTATTTTTAGATCAGCTCTTTCCCAGTGTTCAACTTTACCTATGTTATCGACCAACCAATTTCGGCTGGCTTCGTCGGCACAGGTAAAGAGGATCCATCCCGGTTTATGGGTACAGCTAAAAAAAACGTACTTGCGGTCCATTCACGGGGATTTTCCGAACCTCTTTTTTGACTTGTATTTGCACCAAGCCAAGTTAAGTCGCATCCAGGGATTGACAAGGATATGCAGTAGGAAGAATTCCTACCTTGAATCCGCTGACCACGTCCCTGAATGACATGTTTTTTTTAGGCCTTTTACTTGGCTGTGGAGGAGTGTCCCCCTCCGTTTGCTTAGTTCTTTTGGCCACCTGTTGTACAGATTTTCCAACAGCTAACTTTTTGACGTGTTTCTGGTCTCGCTTATCTAGAATTTGCTTTAATGCAACTTCGTAAGCGGTACCAGATTTGATGAGACCTTTTAGCTTCTTTCTTGATGCGCCACTTAGTTTTTGCCGTTTTAGGCTCAAATTTTCAGTGGTCACGCTCAGTTCATCCTGTAGTGGGTCCGGGTTTACGGTCTCCACTACAGCGTCCTGAGAGGATAACAACAGGTAATTTTCTGACCCGGAGTCTTCGGAGATTTCTCAATTTAGTTCAGCAAGCTGAGCGAGCGGTAGGACTATTAACGTCGCTATCAGTTTTTGTGTTTCTGTGTTAGTAATGGTATCCATATGATTCCCGGATATCGAGATGAGGCTACATTAAAACCAAAGGTCGCCCGGTATCTGGAGTCCACATACTAAGAGCTGATAAATTCCCCTCAGCCATGCAGCTTTCTGCGTATGCGACGCACCTTAGCTTGGGTTGGGATTGGTGAAGGTCAGCAACCACAGCGTCCCACCTGGGGTGTTAACCCAGGCTACAGTGGCCACAAGGCATTAATTTAAACCAGAGGTCGCCCGGTATCTGGAGTCCTCATGCTTAGAACTGAGCACCCCTCAGCCACGCAGCCTTCGGCACATGAATTCTACCTTGGCTTGTGGCAAACTGTCTGTAAGCCAGCATGTAATGCTTTCCACCCCTGAATCACCCCACCTGTTACCAGGGTCTATCAACGAGGAGGTCGGCAGTTTGATTCAAGGTTCAAAATTATTTAAATTTGATTTGAATTTATTTTAGATCAATATTCATCATCTCCGCCTGGAAATGAGCAAACCGATACAACGGATGATCAATTGGAAGAGATACCGTCTCGTGAGAAGCAAGACGTTCTGGAAGCGTTACAAAATTTATCCGGCCGAATACAGCACGGTGTTGACATAGCTCAACGGATTGTATTAATGTATCGGGTTGCCATGTATATGGATAAAGAATATTTGGATGTATTAAAAACAAAGGACGTACATTTATTACTACAGAATGCAATCAACGAAGATTGTCTAAATAAATTGTTGGTGATCAACGATATAATGCAATCGATGAAGATGACATCAAATGAGATTGCGGACTTTATTGCCGAACAAACGACCACTTCGATCATTAAATCTCGATTCTATTTGATGCAAGATCAAAAGTATGCGACCACTTTTGGGAAAACGATCCTATGGGGTTACGATTTGGATAAGCAATTTCACTTATTTCTGGAATTATGCCCAAATTCAAGTAAAATTGGAAAGTATCTGTTAGCGTATTGTGATGCAATGAAAATATATCGCCGGTTAAAAGAAAATGTGGATGATCCATTCGGAAACAGTTCGCAAGATGAATGTGTTCGGTCCTCTTTAGATAAATTGGATAAAATTATGGAGAATCAAGTGTTGTCTCATAAAAAATTGAACACAATCAATGTGGAGCTGTTGATTAAGGCGCATGATTGCTTCGTCCATGAATGTTCGATTGAAGGGATTGCATTCATTTTGCAACGAGCAAAAGTCTTGAATGTCGTGTTGACTAAAGCAAAATCATGGAATTTAATTGTTAATCTATTGGTTGGAATTGGACGGTATCGCGACATGTACTACTGCTTCGAAACATTGATTAATAATGAACAATTCGAATCTCTATTGAGTAATTGAATTAATATGGAATTTTTTTTAATGGTTTCTTAATTGTTTAAGTCTCTCTTCCCTTAGAACACTTCAATGAAAATCAATCGTATAGTTTGAAGCATGCAATCATCACCTATCTACATGAAAATCATCCGAATAATTTGGAGAATTATCGATTGGCCGCCTTACATTTCTCCATGTACAAGGAGATTGCGGAAATGTGGGAAACGGAAGCAAAATCTAACGTGGCTAAACTACTATCATCACATCAACATATCGAAAAGGTGTCGGATGATTTTGAAGGCGTTTCGACGTTACATTCATCATCGAATTTATTAAAAATTTTATCGACCTCACTGGACGGTTATCGTAATGCAGCCGAAAATTATCTATTGGATAATAAAATTGGGTCAGCCCAACGGGCGGCTATTAATGCTGAATTGATTGCCTTACAAATAAATTTAGTTAATAAATCAGATAGTGGTTCGGATGAGATGGGAACCGTTTGTCTGTTAGACATTCCAAACGAAAATGTTTTTAAATATTTAATTAATAATATTTTAAGGTAAACTTATCCTTATACTTAAATACAATTATTAAAATTCTTAAATTCTAGCGTACCACAATCATTAATACTATCGCATGCATATCCGTTCGAGATTAATTGGTCAGAAGCATTATTTAAGCGTTATATTATGATCGGGGATCAAGTATATTTAAATGATTATACAGATCGATTGGATTTAACGGAAAATATTGTAGAAAATTTGGTGAAAATGTAATTTTAATTTTAATAATTTCAAAACAAATTAGAAATTAATTTTTATTCATGTTTTTGGACCACCAGCTTTCAAACTCAACCAAAAATAACCAAAGAGATGGAAGATCGAATAAGTCAATTAATTGAACGGATCACTTCATTAACGGTTCGTTATCGATTGGCATCGTTACTGGGACTAAAGAAATTTATAGCAAATTTAATTAATAATCAAGGTTTTTACTATTTAAAGGATACACACTATGGACGTAAAATGTTATAAATAATCAATCGAGATGTTATATTTTGTCGAAAATATTTATTTAAAGTTAGAGATAATGTGTATGGTTGTAAACAGGACATCAAAAACTGTTCCGACTTACGATAACACCCGGTTAAAAATCAAAAAGAAGTGAATCGAGAGCCTTTTGTACTTTTGGATCGGCCAACAATTTCGGTCCAGGTTCCTTAACCTCGGCAACAGGTCGCATCTCCTCATCCGCCACCTGATCAACAATCGATGGTTTATTGAGAATTTCATAAATTTTCTTTTGCAGTTCGCGCTCCTTTTCAATATCGCTCGGTCCCTGAACAATTGGTGGTAGTGTCGGCACTACAACCGGATCATTACCAACCTCAACTTTCAATTGTAGCTCCTTCCGTTCCTGTAGATAAGTGATAACTCGCTCGTACTGTACAACGGTTAGTTGTCGATTATCAGCTAACATATTAATTAAAGTTTGAACGGCATCCGGATGTCGGGTGGTTAGTGATGGTGCCGTAATGGCAGGAGTTATTGGTACGGCGGTTGGTAGAATTTGTCCGGTGCCGCCACGCTGTTTGTCAAGGAAATTCCTTACAATAAATTCAATGGCATCGTCAACGGGCATATTACGATGTTCGGTCGGTTCGCCATATAAAACGTTTACGGTTATACTTCGATGTTCAAGGTTTTGTGGTGTCACAAGTATGGCGTACAAGCATCCACGACCAGCAATGTTCCCTAACACTTTACCCATTGGAACGTCATTGTTTGGAAATAGCAAATCGACAAGCAATCCTTGTCGTTTTAATCGAATTTCTACCGCTTCCGCGTAAGCTCTAAAATAAAAATTCATTAAATAAAATATTTGTCATCAAAATTGTTTCATTACGTTAATTTTTTTGACACAACGATAATCTCACAATCGTTATTTCCGGAATCCGAATACCGAGGTTGTACCGGATAGTTATTAATCGGTGGGAATTTATTGGGTGGCGGTCCGATCCATCGATCGTCCGGTCGAATTTTATCGTCAAACGGTGATCGGTCACGGGATAACTCTACAATCGGTAGACCAACATTATTTGGTGGACGAACAGCTGTTGCTGGCGGTCCACCGCCTGATATTGTATTCGGATTCCGCGTCCATCCAGGACGGGCCGTTCGATTTAAATTCTGTCCGACAGCCATCGGTTGTGGTTCGAACCCCGCTTTCTTATCAGCTAACGCTTGCTTAACGATTAATTTCCGATTAAAAAACAATTTACCATTTTCATTTTTGATGGACGCTTCAGCGGACGCTTCCGTATCGAATTGGATGAAGCCGAAATTCCGATTTAATACACATCCCCGAATTATTCCGTACTTCTTGAAATGATCTTCAACGTTTGTTACGGTTAAATGATCCTGCAGATTCCCTAAATAGATACGACTGGACGCCGTATTAGGATCGCGCATTAGGCGGTTTATTTTATCGGCCATTATGACCTGTGAATTGCTCCGGGTACAAATTAAAGTGTTTCAGCTGGGATTTATAAAATATCACCTGGTTAATATTAAAATGGAACAAATCAGTAGCTAAACAATTAATTTCTTTCTAAATTTAATAGTTTATTTAACAAATCCGGTTGTTCTTCTTCTTAATTCACAGGAAAACTCATTTTTTTCTTGCTTCACAATTAATTCACAAACAAAACACTACACAGGAAAATTGATTTTTCTCACAAACGTCAAAACATAACCAAACTTTTCATTTAATAAACAAAGAATGCTTCGTTTGAGTGGCGCTCGAATATTAATATCAATTTTCTTGATTATTTTCTTTTTATTCTTTTGGAATGTGTTCTTTAACAGTGGAAGATCAAAATTTAAATATACCTGTAATATGACCGATCAATATATCGATGATTTAAGTGATTTGCTGGAAAGGTAAGATTTTAACGTAAATACGGCTAACTGTCATATAATTTGGGAGGCTTTGTTTTTGTTATTCTGGATCAGCAGGGGGACAGAGTCAAATTGATTTAATTTTAACGTTTTAATTGGATTATCTTCCCACAGAACCCATCAAATATTAGAGAAATTCAATTTATTGCATTTTCTGTGTTACGGAACGTTGTGGGGTCAAATTCGAACCGGAAAATTATTGCCTTGGTCGGAGAAGGCTGAATTTTGTCTGTTAAACAATGAAATAACAGTCGTCGATGAGGATGTCTTCTACGCAACGTTCGCAAATATGCAACTTCGCTTAAAATATGTAGCAGCAGATGGTCGATACATCGTAGAATTTATGGATCGAAGATATCCTGTCGTTGAAATGTTTCTTTTCCAACTCGATGTCGAAGTTAATAAAGGATCGATCTAAATTGTTATTAGCTTTATTTAATTTTCATTTCTTTTTAGCAACGAATGTATAAACGGATTGGTTGGCGTCGTCGTTTACTGCCACCAACTTGTGATTGGACATCGTCGTTAGATTGTTTTCCCGTAAATTTACTGGAGCTACCGTTACCAAAGAAAACGTTAGGACAATTTGAGTATTCCGTACCGATGGGTGGCATTGAACTACAAAAATATCACTATTCACATAATTGGTGGAAGGAGATTCGGACGAAAAATTGTAATACGAAAACGGAATGAAATGCATATAGACTGGGAGATTTGAGATTATAGAAATATAAGGAAGGAGGGAGATTTGAATCTTACAAAATTATTTTTATCAGAAAAACACTGTTTTTGTTTTACGTTGCACTGTACCATATCTTATGCCGAGAATAAATAAGACGTTTTATTGTAAATATAAAATATTACAGCCTAAATTTATCCCATACAGGGCCGCCAAATCTATAGGAGCGGGGTTATTCAGCGCACACGGACGCCTCTTTAAATGGCGCCCATTACGAGCATTTTAAATTAAAATTTGTAAATCAAACTGAATTTATATTCATCTGAGTAATATTTTTCCGTCATATAGAAAATGTATGTGCATAAATATAAGGCTTCAATACTGAATAGACGACAAAATTTCGAAATCTGAATTTCCGAGGTTCGTCTTTATTTATTAAGTATTTAGTATTAGTCGATAGGTATTTCGATTCTCTCAATCAAAAATGTAAAACCTACAAATTTCCCTTCCCCTCCTCCGCTAGAGACGATTTTCTGAAAAATTTATTTTTATTGCAAAAAGCATGAAAGGGTTAACTTTTTCCAAATTTTTTAAGTTTGTCTTGTAGAGCAACTACCTACGCAACTTTC
>JANTOP010009939.1:0-15581 GCA_027564815.1 Symmerus nobilis
CGACCTGGAAATGAAGTGCCTGTGCCACAAATTTTGTGGCGTTGCGTTTTATTATGTTGCTGTTACGTCATAATTAATGGACATCCTACATGTAGGATGATAGGCAAATCTGGGTTAAATACAATTTCTGATTTAAATTGACTACTGATGTACGGGAACAACCCACAAATAAATCAGTTTTATTCTTTATAAAATTCATTTTATAATTATCTACATTTTTGGTATTAATTTCAATTATAATGATCTAATTTGTTTCCTGGAAATCGCAAAGCTCAAGAATTTAAACCGACTCATTCGCGGTAGCATGACTACAAGAAATTACCACAAAGAAATTCAAACCTGTGGTAATTTTTCTACACTCATTATTCGCTATTTGGTTTTTGTAAAATTTTGCGTAGGAAAACAGCATTTTTGAACTGATCAAAATATATAAACAAGAAGTCTGGCAATCATTAAAGTTTACATGCAGATTTAACGCGATTTAAATATGACATAATTTGTCTGATTATCTCCTCTATAAGATACTTACGAGTATAAGTAAGTCTCATATATCAGTAATTTTTAGATGATTTTTTGTTCGTTACCTTGAAACGAATTGAAGAAATTTAAACCACAACATTTCCATAAAATATACAATTTATTAGCTTTGTGTGAGTATATTTAAGACAAATAGTTGTACGCCTACAACGAGAATAAAAATTGTTATAAAAATTAATCAAAGTTAAATTATAAAATTGATTGTGATTTGAAATGGATTAAATATCTGGTAAACCAGCTGTTACTCTTGTGACGGCCGCTTGTCGTATAGATAATGGTTTCCTTGGATCCTGATAGTTATTATCGGTGAACGTTATATTCGATTGTAAGTGGGTATGTGCCCGAGCTCGTGCTTCATTTGGAACATCACGTCGATCCGTTTCTGGTTTCTTTGGCTTATTATTCGATTGGTTGATGTAATGGGTTTTCGTGCGATCCTCGTTGATTGTGACTGAACGATGTGGCTTCTCTACTTCCGATTCATTCCTCTTCGGCGGTGATCTTTGATCTCTAACTTCTTCATAATCCATCGAATCTCGATTTTTTCTTACATAATTTCCGTTGTACCTCTCGTAGTATTGTTCATCGTCATAATTGGATGGTATTTTACGTTGATTATATAACGGTTTGGTATTATTAAATTTCGGTTCTCTATGAAGTGACATATCCTTAAATCGATCCTCAAATTCTCTATCATCGATATCCATATACCGATCAACAGATGGTCTGCTTTGACGGAAATGTTCCGGATGACCATAGAAATCCGATCTATTTCTATTTACTGGTCGCTGAGAGTATTTATCGTAGTAATCATCATAATCGTTATCGTTGTATCTTCGATTGATGTAATCTTTATTATGATAGCGAGATTCCTCACTACCTTCTCGATCATAATAACGACTACCACTTCTTCTTTCGTAGTTGCTTTCATCCTGGCGTATCCGATGGGTGATCTCTTTTCCTTTTCCCGATTTAGATGATTGAATTGGATCTTTACTAACTTTAATTTCTGGTATTGGTTTTTGTTCCGGTTTAAGTATGGTTTTCAAATCAGTATTACTTATTTTTGCCATATTATCCACTGATTTACTCATGCTTAACCGAGGTAATGGATTTTTCTTCACCTCGATACTTTTACGTTCCGGTGTCTGTTCCCGACTTGATTGTTTCTTCGTTTCATTATTTTTTAATATTCCCTTTTTATTCGTATTGACGGTCACCTTATTTGGGGTTGATGGTGGCGTTTTCGGTTTTTCTTCCTCCTTAAAATCATAAAACTCGATGTTCGAAACGAAATGTTCCTTCCTCTTATCCTTAGCGGTCGGGACATTATCCGTTATCACACTGTACATGGTTTTAATACCGTCCGCTGCACTACTCCCATATGGTTTGCGACGCCTCATTTTTGGTGTTGCACCATTATCATCGAATTCAATTTTTGATGATAATTGTTGTCTCGCCAATTCTTTTGGTGGTGTGCGATCATCGTGACCATTTATTTGCTTAACATTGTCGATTTGGCGATTTACATTTTTCGATGGTCGTTCGGTTTTTCGGTTACTGTCATCCGGCCAGAAAAAATGGCTTTCCTGCCGATCCGGTAGAACCGTTTTACGGTTCATCATCTTTTCCGGTAAACCGGTGTAGAATTTACCGTTTAACATGATTGTACTTAATTTATTATTTTAATTAATTTATCGTTTTGGAATATCAACCGGATTAGATGTTACAAATGGCGCGAACTATAGACAACTGAAACTAACGTCTTACAAATATCTTAAAAATTATTAACAATTTCTTAATTTAGGTAATAAAAGTTGAATTTGTAAATACGGTCGTCCTCCTACATTTTCCGTAGTCGTTTGTTATATGGTAATGTGTGTGCATATTTGCATATTATTATTATTTGAGTATTTTCTTATAATTGAATATCTTATAAATTTCAATCAACCTTCATTGTCCATTAATAGGTGAACATACTAATATTTACCTATATACACAATAGGGTGCATCGACTTTAATTTCTGGTTTACCTTTATTCACTTGGACTAGATTATTTATTTTTATTTGATTGAATAGACCTGCTTACTTATTTAGTAATATAATAGAAAATGGATGCACTCTAATTCGCATACTTTTATAGTTAAGTATCAGCTATTATGTATCTCATCCCACGGTATTTATATATTTCTTTAAAAAACGTGTGTTTACCAAATGAAATAGAAGGTTGCAGAAAACCAAACGCTTCGAATACTTTAAAAAGCACCGCATTTTATACATAAGTTTGTCTTGTAAGATTTTTGTGCGATAATTATCATTTGAAATTGATTTGGCCAGATCATGAACTCCAATGAATTATGACCCCTGTTCTGTCCGAGTATTAAAAAAAAATACAATTTTTACGATCTTCAACTTCCTATTTACAAACTCCCAAAATTTGTTCTTTTTTCGTAAGGTAAATTTTACTGAATTATCATATACAAATTAGACAACATTATTTTTTTCCTTTACAATACTTAGAAAATATTTTATTTTATTATTCTAATATCGCTTGAAGTATTTGAATTTCGTTCTCCCTAATTCTCTATAAAATACATTCTCAACCTAGCAATAACAGGTTCAGAACTAATTTTATACCCTATAAATTTTAACTTTCTATAATAATTCAGTAATGTTTATCTTACACCAGAAACGACTTCCTTATATTCTATTACGGCCCCATATTTACTATTTCCTTCCTACTACTATATGATTTCATCTATTTTCGCAGAAATTCTGGAATTTTACGTTATATGAAAATTACTAAATAAAACAATTGTTTAATTTACAAATAATATTTAATATATAACACTAAAGTAAGTCTTGTTATCGATAAATTAAAGCAATTGGTTTTTTTTGTAACATGGCATTTCTTATTATCATTTTGGCCTGTTTGATATCAAATTTTAGATATATTTCCTTTTCCTTATTTACATTTCCACTTAGATTCTATTATTTTTATATATAATTAATTCAAGTACATATAAATATGATTTACGGGACGTATAGTAAATTAATCCATAAATAAATTCGAAAATAAATAATATCCAATTATCAACCAATTGAAAAATAATAATTTGAACGTGAATAGTTCATTTAAAATTCATCGTTTTATTTGGATTTCGATTGGGTATCAATACTTCTCGCTTTGAATACAAATGAATATTCCGGTTTCGTTTGTAGGTAATTCAAGAATTCATCAATTGTAATAAATTCCATTCTTTTCTGATCGATTTGTTTAAAAATCGTATCTGATTCCTCCTTACACATGGCTAGGGTGTATCGTGTAGTTAAGTGTAAAGCATCTTGGGATAACCGTTTAGAATTATTGTGGTACATCTAAAAAAGAAAAATAGTTAAGAAATTTAATGGAATTTCAAATGGTTAGGAATGTCTACCTTAGACACTATTCGGACGAATTCACTAGTAGATTGATCATTCTTTATTAAGAACAAAGCGCATAAAAGATAATCCCGGAAGTCGATCTTATTCGAACCATTCTGAGTAGAAATAAATCATTTTGAATAAATCATTTTGAACGAACTATTTAATTTACCTTCATGAAAAGTGAAAATAACTGTTCAACAGTTTTTTCATTTGGTGATATTTTTAATCGTGTCGCAAATTCTGATAAGTCAATCAACCAATTTGAATAGTTGACGAGAGAAGAATCGACAATTGTAGCCTCTATATTTGTTACAGCCAAACTATAGAAAAAGGAGATACAATTGATTCGAATATTGTTTTGATATTAAATATTTATAGTTATAGCAAACCCAATTTTCCTGCGTAACATGTCCACTTCCACAATATCGGCAGCATAAGGAATATTCATGTCTTTAGCACGGGTCATCAGCTTACAATCGGAATATGTGTAATCGGATAATGGTACTCCAAGTGCCCTGAAATAAGACCGATGTGAAACAGAACGTTTCAATTATAAAATATAGGTTACTTCGCCATAACGTTCCGCACATTCTTTGCGTATAATTTGGGATTGAGTTTCTCTTCAGCGGTTGGCACATAGACGGGTAGAAACTCAATTTCACAATGGCTATGAATTTGAGTAAGTGTCAACCATAGTAATTTTAATCTAAAAATAAATTCAATTTAAATTCGGATATTTTATTTTATATTTAAACTTACACTCCCGGTCCTTGCCATGTCCATGTTACGGTATCCAATTTATTTGGATACCGTATACATACGGGTTGGATCGGTACACCCGGATAAAAAGCTCCTGGCTTAAATGTTATTAAACATGATCGATTGGTACATGTTCCTTCTGGGAAAACGATTATCTATAGGGGAGATAGGATGGTTTGTGAGCGAAATTATTTAATTAAAATAATGTTTATACCTGAGGCCAATCATCCTTGGAATTAGCTCTCTCGATAATATTTTTAATTGTATTTTGTCTTGAATTCGGATCATCTCGCCAGACATAAATCGGTTGCGTGTAGTTTATTAATTCTTAAAGGGAGGGATTTCATGGTTAAATTTTAATTTAATTTAACAGTAAGAACATATTTCTATTTGACTTTTTTTTATTTAGGAAAAATTATGTAATAAAAAGAGGGCACAATTAACTAACCAATTAAAAGTTGTTAACTATGTTTTGATCAGAATGTTTGAGATTGTGTTTTTTTTTTTTTTTACTTACTTCCCGCATAATTGTCCATTGATTCCTTACGAACAATTACAGTGCTCATGTTGGTAACATAAACAATAACGGAATCCAAAAATGTACTATGAGGTGCGAGCACTAAAATTGGTGCTTCGGTTCGGGTTGCTTGACGGCCACGTACCGTTATAGCCATACCGCCAGCCAAGTATGACCAACGGCCAACTAGACAAATTAGATATTTCAGTGCCCTGTTTTGGTTGGTGATTAATGAAATTAGAAGTGACATCATAATAATGAATATTGTTTTGGTTGGGAAATTAGGGCTTTTATCTTATTAATTATAATACAAGTTAAGCACCGCCACCATTATATATACCACGCTACTTAAATTGTTAAGCCGAAACCAACTGATTAGCGATAAATGAAAGAAATGGAATTGATCCTCTATGAGTCAAAACAGTGAGTTAACAACTTTAACATTCTTATCAGTTTAAAAAAGCGTAAACGAAACATGTAAACAATCTCATCGAATTTGTCGTGTGCCCAATTTTTTCGATAAATATATTTATATATTTTAAAGATTTTTATTTAACATTAAACTTAATGCGAACATACTTCCGAAAAATGGTAGTGTAGCAGTTTCCGCTTTAGCAAGAACAGCCGGTGGACCAACATGTACAACAACAATTGAATCAAAAAGTGATGAGTGTGGAGCGACTACTAATATTGGGGCATCCTTACTATTTGCTAATTGTCCAATTTTTCGTATATAATGAAATGAGCCAATCCAAAATATAGCCTGCATTGTAATGGCGGTCATCTTTTGAACGGTTCTGTACAAGAGGGATTTTTTTTGGTTTTTTGGTTTCGGTTCATTTTTACTTTTATTTCAACCATTTTCAAATGATGAATATTTTATACACAAAAAAATATCTACGCTTTCATCTACTTAATTATTATTTTATTAACAGATAATTGTTAACTGATCTACATTTAAAATAAATTGTTTTTATGGTGTATCTACACTTAAATGATTTATACCGGAAGCCGTGTTTTTCCCTATGTGGTGCGGTCAATTTACCAGCGAGGTATGAGAAATTTTACCCGATAAATACCTCCTCTATATACCAGGTTTATATATTTATCGGATTTAAAAGATTTTCCGATTTTTCATCCTTTTTCGCTTCATACAATTTAGATAAAAATAACTTCTTCAAGTTTTGAATGAAGGCTTAATACATACGTAATTTGTTGCACTTAAAATGTCGGGAAATCGTAGAAGTTCAGAAAATGGCCGTGAAATTCGGAAAAAATCTCGAAAAGCAGAAAACAAAATTGTTAATATATCAGGCAAATTCGAAAAAAAATCGGGGGGCAGTACAGCCATATCAGATAAGTGTAGATCCATCATTATACAGATCTCTAAATCATTACATTGTTAAAATCATTGTCAATGCCAAGGGTAAATTACGAACAAAATTAGTGAACTCGTCGTAGAAAGAATGAAACTTTCACTTATAAAAAAACATGCTACAGATTTAAAAATATTTTCGTAAAAGCCAATTACACAAAATATAAGATTTATAAATTTAGTTCAGTTGTTTATATTTTTATAACAACCTCCCCATACCATACACTTTCATACTCGGTATTCGTACGTAGTTATTTGCATCAATAATAAAAAAAATTAGATATAATTAGCCAGCCATACAGAAGAATTTAACCTGCCTCATGAATAAGTTCATATATTTAATGAATTAATTTATTTACAAATTTAGACGAATGTTAATTAATGAAAACACATGAGGGAATGATAATACCTTTCCGGTAATTAGGTTATTTCAAGTATTATCAATCAACATAAAACAACATAACAAAAGTAAACAAAATGAAACAAATAAATGTTTTAAAACAAAACAATATTGTTATTCTCTACAAATCTCTCTATAATTATGTTATCACCAACTTACTTTCTCCATCCGGTAATTGGTCGAAGTTGTAAATCTTCCATGGTTAAACCATATAGGCCGATACATGCTAATAGCCATGCTGCGATCAATAGTAAGCATATGCAAATCACACGGAATGGTAATAGGAATACGGTTAGGATAGCGGTCTGAAATAAACAAAGGTTATAAGTAGAGAGGAATTATTAATTTAAGTTTGACGACCTAAAAAATAGTAATATTGTACTCGTAGTAGTAAGTAGTAATTCTAATTTATACGTTATGTTTATTAATTATTGGAATTCATTTTAATATCAAATGATACGCCTTAATTCAAAGTGGGGTATCTACGAAATATCAAAACATTATACTTTCCGTTTTGTAGTTTAAACCAGTCACTAGACTTATCCGTTAATAAACAGCATGCATGAAACAAATCCTTGAAAATGGTAATTAAATAATTTGATAAATAGTCACATGTTTTTTGTATTGTTTTCGCTACATATTGTTATATTTAATTGTTGCTTGATGTGTTAATTATTTTTTCTAACATTCGTGATGAAATTAATGGAAACCTCACATCAAGAACAATCTGACACTTAACTATGTAAGCATGTGTAATATGCAATGGTATACTCATCCTACCAATTTAAAGTAAGAATAGCCCACTTTGCTGTTGAGCCGATTATTAAATGTTTTTCTTTTTTTTAAAAAAAAAGAGAGGCAGAAAAAGAGAGAAAGTTTCCACACTTCTTATGCCTTCTTTTTAATAATAAATTCTTTTATATCCAATATCTGTTCTGATATAAAATCTGTACTTGTTCAACTATAGTTCACCTCGCCGTCCTAAGGAACTATCGATTTTTCGAATTGTCCTTTATTACTCGTACTATCTATATATACTTACTTTAAGTTTATCAAACGGATTATCTAATTCCAGTGTATGAACGAAAGGATTGATCATATTACAATCCTTTACATTTGGTTTAGTTAAGTTATTCGTCTGATCTAATAGGTCATTCACCCGGTTTTCACTGTCCGAAACTTGAAACTTTCCATTTATTTTCGCCATATTTTCCGATATAATGAATATAAACACATAAGACGTTGGGTGATAAATTTGGTATTTAATCTTTAAAATCTCATTATATCATCCACAAACCATCCGTTCCTGTTTTATCACCCAAATTAATTCTTCGAAATTAATATTATATTATTGTTTCTGTCGATCTTTGCCCAAAAAAAATTCAAAAAATACATCACATAATTTTATCTTTGTTTAAAAATGTTCAAAAATAAGATTATGCATCATTTTATAAAATTGCGTTATAACTGTAGATATACAAAATCTTACGCAACAAATTTTTACACAGTCTTCCTACGTGAAACGACTATGAACAACTAAAATGAATTATTTTCAAATGAAATGAAAGTGTAATTATATTTGCAACCATCAGTTCAGTGTTGTAAATACAATTTTACTTGCACTCCAACCGAGCAAGCGTTGTTATCCGGAAAGAATAAGATTATTGGAACAAACTTACTAATCCTAATTATTTTTCAAATCCTTTTAATTTCGACCATACTTTGGACCCACATCTTGATAGTCGAAAAGTTGACAACAAAACGAGCTATCGTAGATGATACACCGTTTTTTTAATCACATTAAAATACATAACAGTAAAATACTTCTGTTCTAATATTGACAAAAATGAAGAAGAATGTTTGCCTAGTGCCTCGAAAAAATTTAAAATTGCATTATCATATTCAAGTAGTTATTATAAATTTTTATTTGAACAAATGGATGAAATTGGGCCATACACTTGGGCCGTGTGTAGGGTTTCTGGACTCGATTCGACTCGACTCGTACTCGCCGAGTATTTAGGCAATTACTCGGACTCGGGACTCGACCCAAATACTCGCCGAATCCGAGTCTTTGAAATTTTACAATATTATCAACTGAAATTTGTGGTCTTGCCAAGAAAATTAAAAAGAAAATGTACTAAAATTTATTTATAAATTAATTTATTTAATTTCAAAAATTTTAAACCGTGCCGTTTAGTACCAAGATAATTCGCGCTCCTGAATTATCTTGGTGTAAACGGCAAAGTTTGTAATATTTCCACTGTTAAAAATAGAATTTTGCAAGGTGAAAATAGTTTGATTGTCTTTATATGAAGGAACATATTCTATATTTGCAAAATCATAAATTTACCTTGCAAAATCCTATGTTTCAAAGCAGATTCCCACTTTTACAATGCAAATTTAATTCACCCGATAAAAATTGCTATCCCTCCCGCAGCCATATCGGTCTTCTTGCACTATGGAAAGTGCCTGAAATCATACGGGAAGAAAGTGAAAGAAGTCATGTAGGTTTTATTGAATTTTTAAAGTGTAATAAGCCATAGAAGTCCAAAATGTAGTATATAGCTTCTGGCACTTTTCACGTAGGGATTATTACCGTATGGCTTGTTGCACAACCCCTTTATTAGATTGTTTGTTTTTCTACACTAAAGGATAGAAGTTCCGTGGTTGTCTCGGTGTTGGGCTTCAGCAGCCGAGTTAACAGCGAGACGCGAGACATCTGTTAATTATACATTGAATATTGTATAAGAATAATAACAGTTGAATTTAATAAGTTGATTGCGTTCAGATAATTTAAACAAATTTACACCAATTTAATAAGCTGTTTCATTTTCATTTTTTAGTTTCACTTGAGTAAACTTTGACTTTAATCAGTAACAATGGAAAGTGTTAAGTCTTTATTACTGTTCCAGAGCAATGTGTATAAAAAACTAATAAAATTCAAAACCCAAAAAGAATTTAATTTTTCATTTAGACTCGGACTCGGCGAGTCTTCAAAAATTTGAAACCCGAATTTTCAGAAACCCTAGCTGTGTGTTATTAATAATTCCATTACAAAAGCACCCGAACGTGGAGATAGGACCCTTTCTGAAAACGGGAAATATTCTTGGGAATAAACAGCTTCAACTAAAAGCGCTACAAAGCAACTGAGATTGTTCCGGGAGGGTAAGTGATTATATAAGAGCTAAGGGCAGTCAAAAATCCCAATTAGGGACAAATTCGGATAATTTCCAGATCAATCTAATTCAGAATGATTATCCGGGTAGCTTAGCTTTTTATTATCCGACATCCAGATAGTTAAGATAGGGGGTACGACCTAGACATTTTCTAATGGTAGTATTCTGGATGGTTCCAATTGTATGGGTGGTACTTATGGATGCGTTTAAGATTGATGACTTTGGGTACGCCAGTTTGAACCTGAAAAGAACCCTATTTCGTTTCAGAGCAAGCTTTGGGTGGACACCTCCTTTTGTGAAACATGGAATGCGATTCTTATAGTATGGAAGAATGCCGAAAACCGAAGACCTGTGAATAACACAATTTATTAATTTCATTTTAACCGTTTTTTTTTAAGGTATTTCATCTCAAAATTTACTTTTTTATTTAATCGAAAAATTTACATCGACTTTTGTAAACCCCCTGAACATTTTGCTTGACATTTGTGAGAGATGGTAAAGCTTTCAGAGAGATCCGAGTGAGTTGTGGAGATATGAATTCGGTCTATTTCGTTCGTGCTCGTATATTATGGATTTAGCTTTAGCATTACATTTCTTTAGTGCTTTCAAAAATAATATGTAAAGTAATTTTTCTGGTCGCCATTGTTGTGTCGTGTGCGTATTTAGTGTACAATTTCTTCATTCTTACCTCATAAATGACCGTTTTCTCGATAAATTGCTAGTAATTCTACCTGTTAATGGTGTCAATTATTATTGAAGGGATTCAGTTTCGAGATAAGTGAAGTAATTATCATAAAATTAACAGTATGGATTCTTTTTTTTTAAATCAAGTCTCCGCTGCCTGGGTAAGAAATCAATAAATGTTGGTTCCTATGTCAAACGAAGCAAACTCATTATTACGAATACAGGTTTGTTGAATAGTAAAATAAACTGTGGGCGCTGTCACCGTTACATATTGAATATATGCATTGAATACAGAAGGCACAATCGAACGAATGAATAATTATATCGATAAGGTATTCACGACAAAATGAATTCAATATATAATTTGCAATAGTGTATGTTCAGCAAAAAAATTTTTTTTTTGGCAAACGAGGCTTGATTTTTTATCCAGGAGTTTGAGATTGTACCTGCTGACGAACGACCGCACCGATCCGTCTAAGAAAACCTCTAGTCGCGCGCTCGATTATGTTTATCAAATATTAATCAGTCGGATAACAAATTAAACTAAAAATAAAATCCCTTGTTTAATCATAATTCGGTAACGGATCACTAATGGAGAAGTCTTCTTCAACGGAAGGTGGTGAACCATCGAACGGCACCAGTAGTGATTCAACGTCAGCTACTTGTGGGCAAGATAATGTAACATTAGGGTGTGGCAGTCAGAATGGTTCTGATCAATTGGTATCATCCGTACAAGCAACACCAGTGCCTACACCTTCACCCCATTTACCGATCACACTGCACATATCAACAACGACTGGTGGCAATTTTACCATTTCCCTAGAAAATCATAATACGGTGGACACGCTCAAGAAAGTGATTGCAAAGAAATTGAAAGTAGCCAAGGAACGAATTTGTTTATTGCATCGGGAACGGTATATGATTGGATATAATATTAGAATTTGTAAAAAAATAATTTTTTATTTCCCAGTGAATTACAAGATGGATCGTTAAGAGATAATGGGTTAATAGACGGATCAAAAATCGTTTTAATTCCTAGCGTTGAGACTGGACTTTTAGTGAGTACTTTATTGAGTATTTAAAATCATTTCCTTTTTATCAGGATACTGTACGGAGTTCTTTTTAAGATACACAACAGTGGACCTAACAATTCCAGTAATTTCAACAGTTAAAATGCCATAAATAAACTAAGAAATACAATTATATGACGTACTAGTCACTATATTGTATAGATAACATACGTAGGTTAAAATATATATATACATATCTGTACATGTCTGATATCATAAATTTGCACGCGTAAGCGAAATCTTTTGCAAGCGTGCACGCATAAATGAACTTTCTCCAAAGGGATGTCGTAATAATAGCGATCAAATATCGTTAGTTTCTGTATCATAATGAATAACAAATATTATCTTGTCGTTTTGATAACGATATTTTCATTAGATAAGTTAATGTATTGGAAGACGTATCTCAAAAACCTTCTACCTTCTTGTACTATTAATTCATTCTTGCTTAACGGCAGCCCATTGAACAGAAAGTCTAGCAGACAAGCGCGTAAAAATATAAATAATAAAAATTAAACACTTTCGCTTTTTCATTAATAAATCAAAAAGCTTTAAATGTTTAATATGTAACTCTTTCATAGTAATAAATGTGGCTGGTACACAGTGTGGCTATTAAGTAACCCAACCGAATTGTTTCAATTCCGTTTTGATTTGAATTTATATCGCTAATAAGTCACCTTATTGCCACTATGTATACGATGAGCTATCTCTGTTATATCGGTTCGCGGTTTTAAACATGTTACGAGTGTTGATAAGATGTTTGTTAAGCCACAATTCGTTTGCAATTTTCTTGTTTTGTAGATATTAAAGCGCATAAAATATTTTAACGGTAATTACCGTACCGTTATAATACAATCATTTCATTTGCTTCATATACGTATCGAATTAAGATTAAATTATTTTGTATTCTCCATGTATAAATGTTTTCTCTTATAATTTAAAGGCTCAGCGTCCAGAGAACACGGTAATGCAAGCGTTAGAATCGTTGAATGATACCCAAGTTAGCGACTTTCTGAGTGGTAAAACTCCGTTAAATTTAAGTATGCGATTGGGCGACCATATGATGTTAATTCAACTACAGTTGAGTACAGTAAATCCATCCAGTTCGTCACAAAACGTTAGTAACGTATCTGGCAGTAGCAGCTGGGTTAATAATAGTGGGCACGCAAGTAATAAAACGATAAGTTGCAGTAATGGTCGTCAGAAAGGTAGTTCTGGTATAGAGATTCGAAAAGATGTGAGATCAACAGGAACATCGTCATCTGTAGGGTCGGGTAGTCAAATAATGCGGGCTGGTACCGCTATTAAAAAACCTGATCATAAACGAACTTGGTCCGAAACGAATGGTAGTTGTAATCAATTAAATTATTTATTGCCATTGAATGTTGATAATGATCAACAAGTAAATGATGGAAATAATTCAAATAGTAGTGATGTTCAATCGCCAATCACATCCCTATCAAATTTAGTCTCATCTCCGATAAAAACCATACCAATTAAGGGATTTCCCATTGCTGATTATCCTGTTGAACGAATGGATATAGAACCAGCTACTCAGGACTTAAAATGTAATTTACCATCAAGTTTAGATTGTTCGGATCCAATTGCAGCAAAATTAACCTCTTGTTTATGTAAAACGTTATGCAATCCAAAGTCCATTGCTCCTATCACACAAATTCAAACAGATGACCGTGGGAACTGTTCGTTAAACGATGAACGACCCAAATCACCAATACCGCCATATCAACCTAAGGTTGATGAATCATTGATCGCTTTGGAAGCGATTTCAGAACCGTCTAAACAGATAAGTAAACCCAATGAAAAATCAACCTCAATAGAAGTAAGCGATTCAATATTACACAAAACAATTAACAATCCAATTGTAAAGTTTAAACATCGGAACAATATCCATTTTAATTCACTACGTCGATCTAAAAGTTCCGAAAATCTGCATCTAGTGTCCATGTCGCCGATTAAGCAGCCGGATAATGAAGAAACAATGGTCAAATCCGAATCGTCTGGTCCCGAAAATGTAGCCAGCACATCAACCGGTTCCGATACAAAATCGGCCACTGGTTTAAATACATCGGACACAAGAACGTTAGCGGAAGCTAGTCGAAGTTTAACACAAACTTTACGGAAACTATCCAAAGAAGTGTTTACGAATAAAATGGAAATAGCTGATAGTAAAAAGCATAAGCATGGTAAAAGCTATACTAATGATTTTGCAAATAGGAGCAGTACCGTGTCCGGTGCGGTTATCGAATCGATGAAAAATCATGGTAAGGGGATTTATTCGGGTACATTTTCCGGTACGTTAAATCCAGCTTTACAAGATCGTCATGGACGTCCAAAGCGTGACATTTCAACAGTCATTCATATATTGAATGATTTGTTAAGTGCCACACCACAGTATAGTCGAGCTACACGGATCAGTTTTGAGCCGGCAAATAGACCAATTAAACAGGTAGGACATAGTTTATTTTCATATTATAAATATTGTTAAAAAAAAATCGTTTATTTTTAGTCGGTTAGCCGACAACAAACAACAACATCCGTACAAACTTTTAATAAATTGTCTACCCAAGAGTACTGTTCCGTTTGTTCAGCAAACGTATCGCAGTCATCTAATTTCGCGACGTCAATTTGTTCGTATCCTAATTGCAAAAGTACAATAATTGGAGATAGTATATATTGCCCACAACACAACATAAACAATACGACTGGGACGTCATCAGAAACCATTGGCAACGATCAGGAAAACAATTTGAATACATCGGAAATTTGTAAACCAATTGTATCAACCCTCCCACCGATTGTTTTGGATAAATCCATGGAGATAACAGAATTGGATGATGAACCTACAGTGGTACCTATTAGTTCGTTGACCAATACACCGCCTGATACACCACCCGGCGCAAGAGGGGATAATTTAACATGCGCTCGACATAGATTTCCGATTGTCGACAACATATTGCGTAGCGATATAATTTGTGCTAAATGTAGCCTAATCGAAATGGAGAATAGTAAAACTAGATCGAAAGTTAATCATTTGAGATTTGTTATGCAACAGAAGAAGGAACGGCGTGAGGCTAGAAAATTGAAATGTACCCCGTATGGTGGACGTATCGTTGGATCAACATCATCTTGTTCGAACAAAAATCATTTGTCTGCAACAGAGATTTCTAATCTAGTTGGAACGTTAGGTTCAACGGGAAGTAATACAACGTTGACAACATCAAACGGTAATAATTGCGAACCGAACACAACTAATGGCACAACCTTAACTCCGCTCAGTTCGCCCAATGATGTTGGAACGACGCCGATTATCGAAGATACGTTTGCTTAAATATAGACGTTTATATATATATATATATATTTTTTTTTTGGAAATACTTTCTCGTTTTCTAAATTCTGTTACATTATTATATTTTTGTTTCCAAATCGCATTTTACGTATTAATTTTAGTCGCTGATGCAGCTACCATTGAACGAAAATTACTTTCAATAAATCCAAGAAGATTAATTGTGTTCAAATATTGGGAGTATGCATTAATTCGTGCAGTTTTTTTTCGAAAATTAAGGCTTTATTGTGAAAAAATGGTTATACATTCAATGTTCAAAGTATTGTCCATCGGAAG
>JANTOP010009950.1:0-15567 GCA_027564815.1 Symmerus nobilis
TTTCACGTTAAAATTAGTAATGAAGCTATCAGTAATCTACGAGATGATGGTTGATTCAGTATTTTGTTTTTGAATAACTGATGTTGGTTGATTCAGGTTTTAAACATAGACGTTTTTAACAAATTTGCCGCCATTTTTGATCAATTTTGAGTGCAGAAATGGATGCGTTGCATATTTTTACATCAAAATTCATTAAAACCCTATTTTCGGAAAAATGGTTGATTCAGCAGTTTGTATATAGGGCCGCGATATTCAGATAAAATATCTTATATTATTGACTCAAATGGGGCTACCACCCAAAGTGTAGATATTTTCATATATTCTCCATGTTATCCTTATAATAATTAAAAGCGAACAGCGCTACCGGTCGTGGAAAAGTTGAAAAGTTATAGGTTATCCAGGGAGAGATATATAATATAATAAACTTTTTCAAATCTACGGTTGGATTAATAACCGTTAGGATTAATGAAACAGTAAAATGTAGGTATTTTCTGCATCACGCTTCATAAACCTTTCAATGTTAAAAAATACTTTACCTCATATCCGTCCATCGGTGGATCATTTGGATTATAAACTAATGTACTAAATTGGCCACGAGTCTTCTCCTTTAAGTTTTTCCATGATTTTAATCTTTGGCCAATCTCAGTGCCGCGTGCCTCAAATCCCTTAAAAAAAATTAGAACAAGCAATTTCAATTAAATTTAAATCAGTTCATATGTCTAAGAATGGTATGGATATCCTACCAGAGTTGGATCTGCAAAATTCGGACTACCTTTAGCAACAAAGGACACAATAATGCTGGCTAAGGAAAATACTCCAACGGCAATTAACACAATATATGGACGCTTCGCCAACAGCTCATAATACCAGATCATGTTATCAAACAGGAAATGATTCCAACAATTTTCTCATTTACCGTTATTTGAAATAAAAATTATTTAAAAAATCCTCAAATTTCAATTTGGTTCGATCCAACACCAATCCCGTATTCAATCGTAATGAAGACAAATCGTTGGTGGTCGACGCAATAATTTCGCTTCCCGCCTTTTTCGCATGGCTATCAGATAAAAGAGTAGCCACTGATTTTTTGGGATTGTTTCAATTGTATTAATTCGGTCACCGCTAATTTTTTTAATTGTTTAAAATTAAATTACATTGCAACAAGTTATAATAAACAATCAAATTTTGTTGTTGCATTGTATGCAAATCGAGCAAAATACACTTCCCTCCCAGTAAATTTCTATGCAAATGATTTTTGTTCAAATGGTGAATTTTTGCTCACATAAATTTGACGTTTAAAATTGCAATCAGCTGATGGTTGATTACATATATACCAGTGCTTTCCAGAGAATAATTTCTAATTTTAAAAATTGTAGATGGAGAAAATCACCGACTTTCCAGGAAATGGATAAGGATCACTTCATGATGTCATGACATGTTAACGGCACGAATGAAACTAGTTCTGGCGAGGAGTCACAATATGGGATACATTTTTTTTCACCCAATGAAATAACGGTTGAAATTCTGAAGGATAAGAAACGATGGGAAGATGTGAAAACAATAAAACCAAGTACACCATGGAGAAAATCACCGACTTTCCAGGAAATGAATAAGGATCACTTCATTTTGATCCCGTATTGTTCGCACTATGCTAGTTATTTAGTCGAGTAGCTCGAGCAGTTTAGTAAGTGATTTTGTCGAGTCAATCCATTTTTTTCCCATATTTTCGAGCGAGGAAACAATACAATGGATTGACTCGACTAAAATCTTGTCAATCAAACACGTTTAATTAGTAAATTACTTGCCACTCGACTAAATTCCTACCATAATCTGAACAAGGAACTACATTAGAACTATATTGTAAGTACGTAGCAGTAGCTTACAACAGTAGTATCCTTTAGTAGACTTTCCAAGAATCGGTATTTTTTTATTAATTAGTTCACATAATTAGTTAAAATATCACTATAATTTTAACTACATTTCTGTAAATAAAAAATAACATATTTATTATTTGAGTATTATGTAATAAGAAACAACGTTATTTTACAAATATTTGAGTCGCAGTAACACCAATACTCGACTCATTGGAGATTCGTAAATCCAAAAATATTCTTTCAAATCTCCAATTAAAAGGTGATTCGTTTTTTTCGTATGTCTCTCATTTCGTAAATGAGTAATGTGCACCCTATGGGAAAGAATTACTTTAAAATACATTCGTTCATACACTTTAGGTTCGTTTACACATGCTAATAAAGGTTTTAAAGGGAACAACGTAAGGTATATTATTTTCTCTAGAAAAGCACTTTTCAATTTACTTTACCTAAGTAAGATGGTGAATGTAAGGTAAGATAAAATAAAGAAATCGTAGATGTAGTGCTTGTCAAACTAAGTGCAGAGTAAAAAAGAGCCACAGGGTAATATTTGACGCTACGTCTTAATTAGTTCACGTTATTACTTAGTATTTTATAAAAAAAATGTGAATCATGAGGTCTACCTGTCATGGTCAACATGAATCAACTTGTAAATTTTTCAGCTTGTTTAAAATAATTATTTCAAGGAATTTCCTTCATTTACAATACAGTAACTCACTTATTAAAATTAATAATATATGCGCCTTTTGAGCGGGAGATAGCATGTGCCGTACAAGCGCCACCTTTTCTGAAATAGAAAAAATAAAACGGAATCATTGATGAATAGTTTCTCAGTGTATAGACACATTGCACTTCGAAAAGCACTGGAATAAGAAAAAATTAAATATCCTAGACAACAAACCAACAGGATTAAACAAATCCAATTAGAAATGAATAAATCAATGAAATTAATTTTTAGCATTAAAATTCAACGTCCAAAAATACAAACTACATCGTCTTGTATCACGGCGAAAATAAATTACCAAAAAACGGATCTCCCACTTAATCAACAATCATCAACAATCATGTGCAGACGGTTCCACCACTCAATGAACCACGTAAATGGTAGTATCGAAGCAGCATCTATTAATAGACCACTCATCTGCAGCAACAAGTAAGTTTTACTTTCAAAGTGTTACAATTTTTAATTGGAAAGTTGTTTAAAGAAAAACTTATTTATTTCAGTACAATTGGTGTAATTACACGTCGCTTAAGTAACATTCCGACAACCGTAGAGGAAAAGAGTAAAAAACGATTGAAAATGGTAAGCTATGAATTTATTTAAAAAGCATTAAATTCCCAATTAATAAATCATTATCTTATCATTCAAGTATAGAAAAGATGAAAGTTAAAATTTTGGATTTATATTCTTCGAATTAAACATAAGTGGAGTTTATCTGAGGTCAACATTGAAATTATATTCTAAAAAAAATATTCAACTTACCTATCTATAGTGGTATAATATAACAGAATGATTATCTCGAAAAGTAGTACCTAGTACCTTATCTACCTAGTAGATAGAGGCCCCTTCGAATTCTAAATTCTAATCTTCTAGTTTATTTATTTCCCACAATTTATTGATAAAAATATTTTAATAATTTCAGGCCCAAAAATTGACAGACCAAGAACGTACTGAATTGTTAGATCCACTATTAGCGAAAGGCTGGACCCTTGTGAATGGTCGTGATGCTATTTATAAAGAAATACTATTCAAAAATTTCAATGAGGTAATTATAATACAAACACAATCCATGAAGATTTAATAATTACAAATTTTAGGCATTCGGCTTTATGACACGCGTTGCATTACTTGCCGATAAAATGGACCATCATCCCGAATGGTTCAATGTTTATAATAAGGTTCAAGTGACAATGTCATCGCATGATGTTAGTGGATTAAGTGGACGTGATATTAAATTAGCTAATTTTATTGAGACGATTATTGCTAAGTAGAATGTCGAATTGTAAAATGAGATTTATTTAAATTAAATGTAAAATAAAAATGAGCAAGTGTCTTTCGACTGCCAATCAGAAAGAGTTCAACAATTATTGTTCTAAATCTAAATCTAAAGTAATTCATTTATGTTATTATAATTTTGTAGATATTTAATCAATTAGTCTTGAGGATAATATTATGCATAGGGTTGTAGAAACTTTCAGTAATTTATATAAATTTATCGTTAGTAATTAATATACGAATCTGTTTAAAAACCTAACAGTTCGCTAATATACATTAATTAATATGTCTGATGAATTCCACATGAAAGCGAGAAGTGATTTTAAATTTGAAACGTCTAAATATTTTACGGATTAGTTTAACATGTTTAGAATAAAAATGTTGAAGAAATTTTGTTGTTGTTTCCGTGATCATTTCTATTACATTGTGTGCAAAATTGCCTGTACCGCTAATTTCAACAAATCGTAAAATTAAAATCAACAGTCCCATCTGTGCAAAAATTGCCAGTTATGTTGGCAATATGTATATTTTAGTAGAACTTATTAGTTTTTAGCAGGTAAAAAGTACAAAATGTGTTTTTTCAAACACTCCTCTCTTCAATTTTTTTTTCTTAATTTTGAATCTTTGATATTATGTTATTCGATTCTCATAATTAAGAGGACTGGGTTATTTTTTAACAGGAATATTTTTTCAACAAAATTATTGCATTCATATGAAAGTATTTTACAAATTACTAAGTATTATTACCAATGAAAAGCGCATATTGAGCAGAGCGGCGGAGTGAAATAGACCGATGTTCCTTTACTCATTTCATGGGATATCAATTTCTCACATGCTACAAAAGACTACAATCGAAAGTTTACCACTATGGTACATCTACTAACTATGTATCCGAATAGAGAATTGATTCCTATATTTAATATTACAATTTTATTGATGGTGCTCTTGAGTTTACTGTCTTTGAAGCCAAAAAGTTTGCTTATTCACTTAACAGAACTCCAAATTACTTTTTCCGTTTCATTTTTACGAAAAAAAAATTGGCGACTACCTTGATTGCTTCAAATTCGCAAAGTAAAATAATAATTTTTTTTAATAAATTGATTCGTTTAAAATATTCAAAATTTCCGAAAAAAAAAATTGAATCACACTTTCACAGAGAATTCTTTTAAAAGATAGGATTTTTGTTGATAATTTTAGGATAGTTTTAAGTTTTTTTTTAAATTTATTTAATTATTTATATATTTTATTTAAAATAACTTTTAACTCCATTAAATGGTGACCGAAGGCAATCAAGATGGACATCAAGATATATTACGTGTTGCAAAAGCCCTTACACTCAATTTACCTGCAGAAAGAGGTACAATTTCCTCCCAAGTTCCACATTATAGATTCAACACCTGTTACCTCTCTATATTACTACAGATCGAATAGTGGCCACTAAATGGATACGTAAATTTAGAGATTCAAACCATTCGGATGATTCAAACGTCCGAAAAACGTATTTAAAATTATTCATATTCACATTACAACAAAATGAATTGTATGGACCGTTCGTTGAACCACCGACACCTGGTAATCGTTTGGATGACGTCGATCCCGATTTTGATTTGGTCGATATGGGAAAATTGGTCGAGGATAAGCAGCGTGAACGAGTCGATCAGCAGCAGTATAGCATTGAACTATCCGGGGATAATCGAGAGTATTTAGCCGTACAAAATATACCGAATTTCGGTACACAATTCTATTATAGTTTCTCACCGGAACCGATTAAAATATCGAAAGAAGAAGCTTTAAGTATGAACAGAACAGCAAAAGGACCATCGATGAAACGATCGTCGGTTGTACAGTAAGTCAGAAATTAATAATAGGCTAACTTTGATTCGAATTACATTAAACTGTTTCAATGTCCCTCAAATGTTCGCCCCATACCCACCGAACTGGAAAATCTAGCGTTTAAGGCGAATCTAAGACTGGTTATAGAGATACAACTATATCTGAAACTCAAGGATGTTTGTGAATCTACAATAAAAAGGTCAAGTTAAAACAAACTATTTCGGCATGTTAACTACTTACTCTAGCGCTTAAGGCCAACCGAGGGTTGTAAAGTTGATCTGTTCCTATATCAATGATGCTACTGGTTTGCAGTACGATCAGTTGAATTATCGATAATTTTTGGTGGCGATCACAAATCGTAATTCTTTAAGAGAATACAATTAGGTTCGAAACTTCCACAAGATTGTCAGTTTCAAAAATCGTTACATAACTGGCATGAGCATTCTTGGCTTATTAAAAACTCATTCCTTGATTCTCTTATAATTATAAATTCAAGAATCCTGTAAGATTTCACAATTTTACATACAATTACATTCTCTCCTATTTACAAGCAATTGCCAAACTAACACGCCAGGGTCTGTGCCCCCTACCCCTCCCCCTCGCCCCAAGACCTGAAATATATATTGAAAATTACATAAGGGTATATATATTTAATAAAGACAACTATATATCAAAAATACATAGGCTCCTGTTTTTCTCGCTTTTATAGCTTTTTAGCTCAAAAATAATTGATCTATGAAATAGTTTGTGTTCTATTATTCGTTCATTTTTAATCGAAAAGTTGCAAAATACCTTGAAGATTTCCTTTATTCTAATAACTAATTCAAAATATTTTTAAAGGGATAGAGACTCATCACCTACTAGTACATCATCGTCTAGTGAACAGGAGTTTGTGTCATATAAAGGCAAAGGACCTGCATTGGACAAAGATAAAATGTGAGTTTAAAATGAAGAAAATATCGTACGATCGTATAGATCTTATATAAGGGTATTGGACACTTTATCATGCCATACCACGGAACGGAAAAATGGGTTATAATTATAACTTGTAACTAAAAGATAAGCTATTATGAGAGCTACTATGAGAGATAGGTTTTGAATTTTTAATTTACATTTGCTTAATGTTATTCCATTAATTATTAAAGTGTACCCACTATAATGCGATATATCAGTAATTCGTAGACTATAATTTTATTATGAACTATGGTTAAAATTCAGTGAATACATCTTGTTTGTTGCTTAACATATTTACTAATTACTAGCTTTTAATAGGTTAGAATCTAGTAATCGTATTGTTAGTATTTAGTATTCTATGATTATTAAACATCTAAAAGAATAAACCGAGAAAAAGATTTTCACAGATGGAATTTTATCAAAATTTCTTATGACTTAGCTCGCTCTTCAAATCATCGAATATCTTACATTTTTCAAATAGATATTCTTGATAGCTTAACGTAATTTATTAATTAATAATTTATTAAGTTTTGACATTAAACCAAACGATTATAATTTTTCTTTAGCCGCCTTAGAAATAATTGAATAATTTATTGCACAAATCCACACTAGGTATTGTAAATATAAAACGCAAGAAAATTTTATAAGTTGTCCAAGATCAATTGTTTACAACTCAACTTACGAGCATTATCAAAAGTGTCGTCATAAAATAAAGCTTAAGCCAATAATGATTGGAAACCAGTAAATGTTTCCTAGGATATAGTTTTCAGTTAGCAAAATCGATTAAATTTAATATACTTACAGATGATAAGTAAAAAATTGCTGTAATCCTAGCATTTACAAGTTTAAAAACAAGTATTTAAATTGTATAATATATAAGTTTCGTTTAAAACTGATCAACTGATCAACTATTTATTCAATTAACTTAATTTGAATCTTGAGAAATTTAATAATAAGTAAAAAATTGTTAGAATAATTATTTTCTTTAAATCGTTTAGGATACAAAAGATGCCGGCGCACTTAAGAAAACGTCTCGAACGAAAATTTGTTTCTGAGCGAAAGCAACGAAGTAAATAGCTAATAAATTTTCAATACAAATGTTAACATAGTAAAGACAATAAACATTATCTAGGTGAAGAGCGTGATCCGGATATGCCAACAACACCACCAATTTTCCAAAAAGACGGTAAACGAGCCTATGATTATACGAAACGCTATAAACCATCCGACTTTGGCCTAACAAAAACTGAACAATTCGTACCCGCGAAACAATTCTTTTATGGACTTGAATGTATTTACAAAAAAGCATCCATAGAAATTAACGCAAAATTTAATTAATGATCAACAATTTTAGGGAGTCCAAGTGGAAGAGGTGATCGGGTATTAGCTAAAGATCTTTTAGATGAACCGACAGCAGCCCGACGAAAAAGACCGAAGAAAACGATAATCGAACAATTTACTGAGGATTTTTTACCGGAACCATTAACAATTGAGGAACGATCCGTAAGAGACTCATTTGAACGATCTTTTCAACAATTCATTAAAGAAGGTCAGGCATCAACACCGCACGCACCACCACTGTCACCGAAGCGGCAAGCGGCCAGCGATAGATTACAGAGATTGAAGGAAGAAAGCGCTCAATTCACACCATCCGTTCGATATGAAGAACCAGAACCGGAACAGGAATTTCAACCGTTTGTCTTTGAAGAGCAGCCCCCCGATGAGACGGAAATACTTGAATTTGAGGAAATGCAAACTGATGATATATTTGGTGACGATCAAATTGCTTCCGTTGATGTACTGCCACGTCCACCAGAAATGATTGAAGATTTAACCGAAGCTGAAATGGCTATGGATTCATTTGGACCAGCAATTTCAGAAGCTGATGCCATCACATTCATTCAACAGTCACTAAGAAGGGATAACACCCTAAATGAAAGCATTCATTTTAATACATCATTACTTCGTTCACATGACGAAACACCACCGATTCATCCTGACGATTTCGAACGATTGGATAAAGCGTATGAATATCGTAAACAAAGATTAAAAACTCTAAGACCAAGTACGGGTCCAATTGTACAAGAACCGGAGGATGATTATAGAGGAGATATTTATGTAAATGACTATGACTATCAATCTGATGAGGAGAAAACTGAAAGAAGGATGATGTCTTCCGAGCGAGATAGACAAATAAAACAAGAACTACTAGATGAATACGACGAATCCGGTGAGAGTTACGATCTAGATCCAAATAATGTAGTTCGGGTACTGGATGAGATGGATCGTCCATTTTTCGTTATACCAACCGAAGCAGGTGCACAGCAAATGGCTGATATTTTAGAAAGGGGAGATGAAGCAACAAAAGCTATAGTAAGCTCAATTGGGCAAACTCTCCAGTTTAGAATATTGCGTAGAAAATTTCGTGAGTTAACCGGTCGACAAGATGAAAATATAAATGACGAATTCCCAGAATATCCGGCACTTAGTCGTTTTTTTGCGGCTCACGACGAGCTAATGGAACCAATACAATATCGAGATGTGCCTGAACAATTGCCGGGACTATTAGATGAATCCATCGGTGAAAATGCTGGTCGATTACAGCCACCTCTATTACGGTCACCCCAAAAACCGCCAAACATTTTAGATATACTTGAAGAGAGCATGGATAAAATGTTGGGATATGATTTAATTGCAGCTGGTGATTTGCCATCTACAGAATCCCCACCCATGAGCAGCCGTTATGTAGATACACATATACATGACAGACGGGTATATAATATATCGGACGCAGATTTAACCGATCCCGATTTAATGGGACCAGATGCCACGGCATTTGTTCCTCGTCCACTACCATCGGTTCTAGACCAGAGCTTAGAGTATGATACCGGTTTAACTCCACTAGTAGCTCCTCCTAAGTCATTCCATCGAGTAGATGAAGATGTCTTGTCACTCGATGAAATGAATGTCGATGATGTATTTGGTGAAGATGCAATAGCGTCACCGCCTCGACGCAGACGATTGTCACCACCTCCAACACCACGACCAATTAATTTACCTGTTGATGATCCAGAAAGAGAACGGAAATATAGGGATATGGCAACCGGACGATATAGACGACAAGTAGCACCCGAATATGAATTAATAGAAGAGGACGTTTTTGAAGTTGAACAACCAGATTTCCCAGATGATATTCCCACATCTTCCACTACCTGGTCCACTTCTGGAAGTTCGGGTACGATAGAAGAAATGCCAATCATAGCACATGTCGAGGATCCGCAACGCAGAGAATATGACAGAATACAGGCAACTATGATAGAACATAGGCAAATGGCGGCTGCTGCTTTAGAAGTTGATATAGAAATTGGTGCTCGCATTGCACAAAGTAGAATAGAGTCTTTTCTAGCCGAGCAAGAACTATATGATCAGGACGATCGTGACATATTGCAAAGAGATGAAATGCATACGTCGGATGTTTTGGGGCCGGATTATGATGGTCTTAGAGATCACGTTTTACAGATCGAAGAAATGGAAACATCAGACATATTTGGTCCAGATCAAATTGCTTCGCCACAGAGAATGCCGATAATCGAACAAAGAACACCAACTCCACAAAGACGTCCTACACCACAAAGAACTCCTACTCCTCAAAGGCCGCCCACTCCACAACAAATTACTACCACACCACGAAGAGTTTTCACCCCACAAGGAACCCATACTCCGCAAAGAGTTCCTACGCCACAAAGAACTCCTACTTCACAAAGAACTGGCACTCCACATGGAATGTCCACTCCGCAAAGAACCCCTACTCAACGTGTGCCGATACAACACGCTCCGCGTTCAGTAGCTTTACCTAAGCAAGCGTTAAGACGACGAGCCTCTCGGCGACTTGATTTTGGTGATTTCGGAAGAGACATCAACGAAGCAGACCTTAATGCTATTGCAAATTCACCGTCTTATCAAGAATTGAAAAAAAGTATGATCGTAACAAATCGTGTTGAAAGGTTAAAACGAAGGCTTGCAATGGGTGGACAACCAAAAGAAGAAGACAATTCACCTATACAGCGACAAGTACTTCAGGAATATTTAAGAAGAAAGCAACAGCAAGAAGAATATGTTGAGGAATTAGATGAACCATCAGGGCCACCCCCGTCTTCTCGACAAACACCACCACGCCTTGATTCATCCGCTCAAGACAGGGAAATGATATACCATTTTCCAACCGCACCGCGGCCAAATGAACATCCCGGAATGCCTCTATTACGCAAACAAATACGATCGATTCGCGCTATCCGTGAAGATATCCGATCACCACAATCACATCAAATGCGCAATATAAGATTAGAGCTAAGTGGATTGGAGGCAACATCGGAGAATATCAGCCCAATATCGGAACCAGTTGATGATTCCCTATTATATCGTGACATGTTACATGACGCTATGAAAACACCACCAAAATATACGAAGAGAGGTCGTGCACCTCCTGAAGCCATTCTTGATGAATCAATTGAAGATGGCCAATTAGCGAACCCATTAATATCAGCCCCAATCGGATTTCGACGAGAAGATTCAGGACTTTTGCAGCAAGATGAAATGCTTACAGATGATATATTTGGGGAGGAAAACATTGCTTCGCCGCCTCCACGTCCGTCACCATTACGACCAATGAGAAGATATTCACCACCCCCAATACCTGTTGACCAAGAAAGAGAGCAGAGATATCAAGATTATGCTAGTGGGCGTTATAGGCGACAAATATACCAAGAACCAGATATAGAATTGCCAGGACTGTATACTGAGGAATTTCCACCACTAGAAGCAGAGGAATTTCCGCAACTAGATGACGAAGAATTTTCTGACCTAGGATCAGAAATAATTCTAGAAGTAGATGCAGAAGATATTCCTGAACTAGAGGCAGAAGAGACTCCAGAAGTAGAGGCCGAAGAAGATATACTGGAAGATATCGAAGAACCAGATTGGAGTGATACCTTTGATGATTCTTATGAAACTCCTCGAACGCAAGATCCATACGAACGCCAGTTACGATTCAGGCAACCATGCATGCCTTTGCGAGAATGCATAGTTCCGCCACCTACCCCAGAACCATATCGGGAACATCCCCGAATGGCTCTACTACGGAAACAAATTCGCTCGATTCGCGCCATCCAAGACGATATCCGATCACCGCCAGTCGAAATAGCCGAAATAAGATTAGAACTAAGCGGAGAGCAACCAGGTGGTGGTCCATTACGTGAAACTATGAGAACGCCACCCAGGCGAACCGAAGAAACTATACGAACTCCATCTCGACACACTGAACGATCTCCTTCACAACCACGTTATAGCTTCGATGAATCAATTTTACGCGAAGACGAAATGATAACTGAAGATATGTTTGGCGAGGGAAATATTGCATCCCCGCCTCCACGTCGATCTCCGCTAAGACCAATGCCAAGGTATATACCATCTCCGGTTGCTGTCGATGAAGAAAGAGAACGGATGTATCAAGAATATGCCAGCGGACATTATAGGCGACAATTATATCAAGAACCAGAGATGGAGATACGAGGACTAGATGCAGAGGCATTCCCACAACTAGAGGCAGAGGAATTTCCAGAATTAGAAGCAGATGAATTTTCAGAACTAGGCATCGATGCCGATATTCTCCGAGTGGAAGCGCCACAACAAACCTTGCAGTTGCAACTAGAAGACGACGTACTAGAAGATATGGAAGAACCAGATTGGAGTCATTCGTTTGATGACTCTTATGAAACTCCTCGCACTGAAGATCAATATGAACGCCAATTACGTTTCAAACAACCATGCATGCCATTGCGAGAGTGTATAATTCCACCACCCACTCCAGAACCATATACGGAACATCCCCGAATGGCGCTAATACGAAAACAAATTCGTTCAATTCGTGCCATCCAAGACGATATCCGATCACCCCCAGTCGAAAGAGCCGAAATTAGATTAGAATTAAGCGCTGATTTGGAAGATGCATTAAATACAGGTATCATTGTGGAGCCCGCGTATGACGCTGATCTATACCCTGATATGTTGCTCGACCCTACAACAACTCCACCCAGACATACACGACGACCTCATGCACCTGTAACCCTTTTAGATCAATCTATTGAAGAAGATGAATTAGCTGAACCATTGGTTTCAGCTCCAGCTGGATACAGGTACGTTAATCGAGAAATTCTAGAAGAAGATGATATGGTGATGGATGATATATTCGGAGATGCAAATATTGCTTCACCACCTCCTCGTCCTTCTCCATTACGACCAATGCAAAGATATATACCATCGCCGATACCTGTTGACCCTGAACAGGAACAGAGGTATCAAGATTATGCCAGTGGGAATTATAGGCGACAATTATACCAAGAGCCAGAAATGGAAATACCAGGACTAGAAGGAGAAGAATTTCCAGAACTAGATGCTGAGGAATTTCCAGAGCTAGAATCAGATGAATATTCAGAACCCGATGGCGCCTTTATTCTAAGCGAATCGAATAACCTAGACGCATCTCCACAACAAACATTGCAGGTACAAATAGAAGACGACGTACTAGAAGATATGGAAGAACCAGATTGGAGTCATTCGTTTGACGACTCTTATGAAACTCCTCGCACTGAAGATCAATATGAACGCCAATTAAGATTCAAGCACCCATGCATGCCATTGCGAGAGTGTATAATTCCACCGCCCACTCCAGAACCATATACGGAACATCCCCGAATGGCGCTATTACGGAAACAAATTCGTTCAATTCGTGCCATCCAAGACGATATCCGATCACCGTCGTCTCCTCCAGGAGTTGTAATAAGATCAGAACTAAACGCTGGGATGGGAGTAATGGCCGAGCGGGTTGTAAAAACACCAGAAAAAGTATATCCAAGTCCTAGAAGTACTCCGGCTCGCGATCCTAATATTTATCAAACACCAACGAGACGCATTCCAGAAGCGGAGCAAGAAACACCATTATCTGAACTTCAACGGTCAAGAGTTCACGACCTATCGCCGATAACACCAACAAATACTAGTAGAATACGTAGTTTAGTTGACGATATGCAAGATTATGAAGAAGACTTAAATTTACAGTTGGGGTTATATAATATGGATCATTCCATAGAGGAATCTTCAACAAGTAGGGTTGATGTTTGGCAAAATCCATCAAATATATTAGAACGGCGTATCTATGAATCTCCAGATGGTACAATAATGGGAGCTACGACCAGCTTCGAGTATGATAGTGCAGAGCCAATCGAACATTTAGAAGAATTCGAAATGAACTATGATGACATGTTCGCACCCGAATCAATCTCAGAAATTCAATATCCAACACCTTCACCATCACGAAGGCGGCAGACTGATTCTTCCGCAGATCAAAGTAAGCCAACATTTGACCAGATGACTCCATCATCATATCAGGATTATTCATCACTGCCTCAACTACCATTTACACCTGCGCGAATAAAAATAACAAGCGATAAACCATTACCCGAAAGAATCATTATTACATCACAAGAAGAAGCAGGTCCATCCGGGAGACCATTAAGCATTACATCTCCAGCTCTTTCAAGTCCTTTCAGAAAAGTACAAGAAGAACTAAATAGACCAAGATATCATGTGGAAGCTAGGCGACCGGATCCTCTTGAACCACTTGTATTTTTATTGCAACGCGCTCCCGAACAACACATAGAAGATGAAATGATAGATTTTCCACTAGACGAATCATGGATAAGTGTTGACGAACCTACATTACCTACTCCACGAGCTCGCGCCCTTTACTATGCATCGTCTGATAGTGATGATGCAGCACCCAGACCACGACCTATTTATTCTACCCCCTTGCCAGTTACAAAAAGTCCACCGCGACCAACCGATTGGCAGTGGTTACACGACTTAGTTCCACAATGTGAGGGCCCCGATTCGCCGAAACGTGCAAAACATGCAGAACCTGGAACGTCACGTAGAGCTGTTCCTCCATCTACAGAGCATGAGATAACGCCACAACCACAGCCACAACAAAATCGACAGCAAACAGGTCCACGCACTAAAGTACGCAGATCGAAAGGTATAGTCATTGCAATGTCTACACCTGCACAACCAGGAAAACCGGGTCCATCACAATTTATTCCGCTAAAGTCTATTATTAAAAAAACAGAACAACTATTACTTACTCAAATAGATGTTCCACGTAAACAAACAAAACCACGTAAACAGGTTAGAACTACTGTAAATGATGTAACACTTGTTGAAATCAAAGAGATCCCATCTCGGTACGATAACATACAGCGTCCTCGTCCACCCCAGAGGAGAATTGCTGGAACGCCCATAAGAAAAAATCCACCAACGCCTTTAAGAAAACGATAAATGATTAAATTGTTCCTTTTTCCTTGTTTTTATCCATATATTTTTTAAATAATATTTAATCTGTGATAAATTAAATTAATATTTTCCTGATAATCTATACAATTCACTTTTGATATTAGCTTTACGTAAACTGCCATTGGATCGTATTCTGCTATTCTAATTAAAAACTCAACTGTCCGTTCTTGTAATATGTAAGGTTGATTCTTATGCAGAAAATTCAATATAGCATTTAGTGATGCATCCAAATCTCTTTCCGATATTTCAATATTAATTAAGAGATCGGACAACTTATGAAGAATTTCATTTTGGAATTTGAACTGTTGGGTGTATCTAAAAACCGTAAACAATAATTAAAATAATTTGAATGAGAAATTATTCCGAAGTGGGAATATGCCGGGGAAAAAAAGCATATTTTCAAGAATTTTTTTAAACGTTACAGGTAATGCTGGATTATTTAATTAATTTCCATATAATAATACAACATCTGAACGATATTGTTCTAAATTTTCAATGCAAAATATTGAT